>JAHZNP010000314.1:0-76884 GCA_020615345.1 Triops cancriformis
AACCGCCTTGCTTTTCTTGGCCTGCCCTGATTTGAAGAACCCGTCTAATGTGGCTTTTAAATAGACTCCCTATTAGCCAAAATCGTTCCAACGGTTGATTTACTCAGTCCGAATTGTTCAGCAATGGCAGCAAGTTTAGCCCCTGAATCTCTTTTGGCTAAAATATCGCGTTTAA
The DNA here is from genome assembly GCA_020615345.1 of Triops cancriformis. NCBI lineage: Eukaryota > Metazoa > Arthropoda > Branchiopoda > Notostraca > Triopsidae > Triops > Triops cancriformis. The sequence goes on from JAHZNP010000314.1 coordinate 176, forward strand.
GTTCAATCGTGAGAACTTTTCTATTCTTCTTGCTACCAGACTCCTCTGGTGCCATTGTAGCGACACATATAATCGGGGAAAAACCCAACGACACTAGGGAAACAAACAGAGAGATACGAACAGGCTATTTTGCAGCAACTGATTGGTGTGGGGAAGCCAAATTCTCGTGTCTAACGCATGCGTGCAGAGAGAAACGTAACTGACAATTTAAAAAAAAAAAAACTTTTTTCTCCACCCCAAGCAGTTCGTTGCAAGAGGATGAGTTCGTTATGCGAGTCATTTTTTTTGCCCCCCGCGCGAGTTCGTTGTACAAGTTGTTCGTTGTACAATGCGTTCGTTAAACGGGGCACCACTGTATACTAAAACACTGTTTACCTAATTTATTGGCGAAAATGGAATTTAAATCTGTCGGTAAGTTTCGGATTTATCACTGAAATAGTTTTCTGAAACTTCCTAGGTGATAACTCCAAAACTAAATGTTGGATTTGAATTCTGTTTTGGGTAAACGAATACTTTCAAGCGGTTCTTGTGAACCTTGTTATCAGATGTTTGAAATTGCAATTTTTAAAAAAATCTACTTGTTTTTTAAAAATGATGCAGAAATGTTTAGAGGAACTCTTGACGATATGTACTAGATATTACGATCCAAACTTTTACTGTCGAGATTGTTCAGTAAAATATTAGTACTTTTGGCGAAATCCCTGACGTCGTTAATTTATTACAACACATCCCCCAGCATTTTTTTGCGGGGTGAGGGGGGTGCGGAAGACTTCGATGACAAAGCATTTAAGTTTGATTATACATAAAAAGTGGCACGAACTGTCGGTCGTCAGACATTCACGTTTGAAATTACTGGGTTAATTTTTCCAGATTTGGAGTAAAAGGAAGAGGAGGTTATAAATTGTGAAATGGAAGTTTCATAGATTGAGCTTAATCAGCTATTGTCACGAAACTATGTATCCAAAGCTTTTAACACTGTTGTTTATCACTCAGATCGGAATGACGATTTTGGACTCATGACTCCGCTGGAAGTCCGAACCGAAGAACTCCGGCATCATATGAGGATTGAAGCTGCTGTAGTGGAAGGTGCCAAAAATGTCATTCGGCTCCTCCAATCTGCCAAGTCGACCGACAAAAAAGCCATCCAAGAGGTAAGACAAACCCTTTTCCTTGTTGTTTCACCTTTTCTCCTCCCCTTGCTCTTCGTCGTTTCGAGAAAAGAAACGCTAACGAAAACACATGGGAGACCAAATGAAATTCGTTTCCTGATTCCTTTCCGGACAGCTTATATCTCAGTCTAGTAGTTACAGCTCGTAGTTAGTATAGTAGTTACTGCTCGTAGTTAGTATAGTAGTTACTGCTCGTAGGGTTCCGAGTAAAGAAATGGGGTTTGTTGTAGGAGAGGACAAGTCGAGTTTATCAGACACGCAGCTCCTTTAGTCGAAGGGAAGGCGAGATAAGACCGAAAGTTCCATGACAAAAATTTGTCCGCGTCCAATGCCTGGGTTCTCGGTCCGCTAAAAATAGCCGTCCCCCCGTCGGTTGATCCTCCGTTTAGGTTAATTGTGTCGTTCTTGTTTAGTGCGAAGTAGAATCTCGCTCAGGGAAGGTGATTTCGGAGTTGTAAGCGAACGCGAGCATTTGGGCCAGTCGTGAATTCGAATCGTTGGTTAGAAAGAGAACATGAGTTACCAGGGTAGAAGTTCACCACCGCAAGGGTTCTCAGTGAACGCGAGTTGGACGCTGCCCAGGGCAAAACATTGCGTCGACAGTGAGGGTGGGGGCTTGGGCTTGCGGTGGGAGTACTCGTGGAAAAGTAACCCGGAGTTGTCGCCCAAATGCCCGGATCGACGGTTTGGTTCAGCGGCTCCTGCAGCGAGCGCCAAGCGAGGGGAAGCGCCGACCCAAGTGTTGACGTTCCGCGTCGGGTTCAGCTCGCCAGCGGTACCGATCGCGCAAAAAGTGCGACCCGTGGCCAGTTACTCGTCCGGCTACGTCTCTGAGGGAACCCGTTTGGCAGCGACGTTCACCGTCACGCCAGGCCCGGGCGGCAGTGCCGGGGAGTCGGTTTGGGAACCGGGGAAACGCACCCCCCAACCGTACAGTCGGCGGTGCCGGAGCACGTGTAGCATCGTCCTGGATGGGAGGGACGTGGGCGACAAGGGACAAAGGGTAGAAGCGTCAAGAGTAGAGAGCCAAGGGTTCGTAGGCGGCGAGCGACGAGTGTCGTGTTCGTCAGATACCTGTGCCTCGTGGGCGAGTCACGCGTTGCCTGAGTCACATCTGCCCAAGGAACAGAAAGACAAGCTTAATGCCAGGCGAAACGCCGAGCGCGAGTCCAAAGACCAACAATATGTGAAGGACTGGGTCGGTTCCCAGTTGCTGGAACCGGCAACATGCCAACGGCGGTCGCGAAAAAAATGTGGCGCCTCTAGGCCCAGGACAGTTCATATTGACGTGTACTGTACTGCGTCAGAGTCAGAGAGCGGATCTGATTCGTTCCAAGATTCCTCGGATGATTCGCGGTCGACGTTGACCGAGTCGGTGAATTGTTACGTGCGCCGGGCGCGGAAAGGCCATCGCGCGGCTTCGCTACCGCTTGGCTTGCGGCAACCCGAGCAGGTCACCGGGCTTCAGCATGCGCTGAACGACGGTCGTGCGGCAAGTCGTGCGGACCCGTTGCTGGAAGCCCGAACCAAACCGAAACCGGTCCTGTCGTACAAGCTTAGCACGCGGGAACTGTTGGAAGCTTTGGAGAAAGCAAAGATTAACCGCGAGGACGAGTCCTCTTCAGCTATAGATGAAGACGAACTCTTCGCAGACGATGCTACTGTATCTTCGTTACAGTGGCGTGCTTCTGAATTCGAAGACTCTTTTTCTTCAGTGAGCAGCGTCCCAGACCCGGACACCACTGCGGCGCGGCAGCGAATGCTTGAGTTCAGGAAACAGCAGTGGAGGGCGCTACGGTCGAATGTTCCCGATCAAGGTTCAATTCCCATACCAGCGTCGCCTGGTCATGGCTTGTCCAGGCACACTTCCCTACGCTACCCTAGCGGTAGCGTGCCAAATTACCCTACCATAACCGTCGATCCACCTCGGAAGATTCAAACGCTTGACAGAAAGCGTGTTTCGTCGTGTGATGCTAAAAATTCATTATTGAGAAGTTTAACAGACAAAGAAAAGTTGGGTAGACATGTAGGACCGTCGAAAAATTCGCTTTGTGCGTGTGCACATTGTCGAAATGCCAAAGGAACCATCTGATTTGATTGATTTATTTTTTTGCAACAATCGATGAAAGGTATTTTTCGTGTACGTGAAAGAACCGATGAATACAAAGGATTTAAGGGGGTAGGAATGTTGTATTGAAATATTTTACAACGACTTGGGAGTGCGAATAAAGGAAGAGCAAGGGCATTTCGATTCTTTTAAGTTTAAGAATGAAATTATGTTTCTCGTTTTGAATTAAAATGGTTTTCGTGTAGGCTCAAGCGAGTTTATCGGAATCAAGCCAACGGTTAGACCTGATTCGGTACTCGTTAGAACTCCGACGACAAGAATTGCCACCGACGGCGTTGAAAGCGGCCGAGATCAAAAGGGAATTGGACTCGATTCTCTCGGCTAGTCCTGCAGTAGTAAGTTACGTGAGCTTGCAACCGTTTAAGCACCCGGGCGATAATAGAGATGTGCCAACTTTGGTGGCCACACAAGCCAAATCGGCCGCCATTACTGGCAAACTTGAAGTGCGGTACGTATTTAAGAAGGACAACAGAAATAACTTACTAAATCATCCTTGAAATTCCTTTCTCTACGTGGACCTTCTTTTTTTGGGTTGTCAGGTTAATGGGTTGCCAAGATTTACTGGAAGATGTGCCTGGACGATCCCGGCGAGATAGTTCCAGTCCGAATGACCTGAAGTCGTTCGTCAAAGGAGTAACGGGCCGCAGTTCTACCAAGTCGTATTCCGTAAAAGATGAGACTAGCAGTAAGTCTTATATCGATAATTATTACTTACTTCAGGAATTTGTTCTAATTTTTATTTCTTTTTGTTCAGCATATTTTTCGCCTTTTTGGAAATATTACTAATCACTAATTTTGTTTTCAGATGAGATTATGGCAGTGTTGAAATTAGATAATCAAACCGTAGCGCAAACCAATTGGAAACCGTGTTCTCAGCAAGCCTGGGATCAAAGGTAAGAAAAAAATCTTGTTATTCAAAGTGAATTGCAGGTGGAAAGCATGTAACTAATCGATTTTCACGTATTGTTTAAAAATATAAACTAGTATTCAATGATTTAACATAATATAGCAGTAGAATTTTCGTTCAGACTCGAAAGGTCAAAATTGCAGGTAATAGAATGTAACTAATCGATTTTCTGGTATTATTTAAAATTATACAATAATATTCAATTAATTAGGTAATTTAACAGTAAGAATTTTCCTTTAAAATATGAATCATAAGAATTTCAACATTAGAATTCTCAAAATATGTTTCGAAGTGTGTTCGAAATATTCCAGTACACCCAAGAATCTCTTACAAAATACCAAAAGTATTTCTGTGTCCGATGTGCGAAGAATGTCCTAACGTAGCCTTCCTTTAGCTCTGATTTACAAAGAATTTGGAAAACTTCGAAATGTGACATTCCTAGGTATCAGGGATCCAAGAACATTCTCAACATTCCCAAAACTTTGTGTAACGAAAATCGCGTAATTTGTATCGAAGTTCGAACGAACGTATACTCATCTACATCCTCCATAATATAATGGGAAAATAATAATTTTTAGAGAAGATCTTAATTCTTTTTTTCATATCTCTCCCCAATAGGTTTAGTATCGATTTGGATAAATCTCGTGAACTGGAAATTGATATTTATTGGAGAGATTGGCGGTCCCTTTGTGCCGTAAAATTTCTGCGATTAGAAGAATTCATAGACGACGTGCGTCACGGAATGGCTCTACAGTTAGAGCCCCAAGGTCTCCTTTTCGCCGAAGTAATATTTTCCGTCACTGTTAAGATTCTTAAGAACTCACTAATTTTCCTTTCCGTCCTTGCCTTCCTAGATTAAATTTCTGAATCCAATGATTTCACGTAAACCCAAACTGCAACGCCAACGCAAAATCTTCAAGCAACAAGGACGAAACTTACCACGCTACAATCAAATGAACATCAACGTAGCCACCTGGGGGCGTCTTATCAAACGCACCCAACCCAATAATCCCCCCAATCTGGCCACGCCTACTGATGCTTCCGTCAATGGCAGCCGCAGTAAGAAAACTAGACTTCTCTTATTTGCTAGAATTCGTTTGCTAAACCCAAACTGTGATTGTAAATTTCAGGTGCGTCGAGTTCGCTCTCCAGGCCGCCGCCCCTTCGCTTGGACAGCTCCTCCCCTTACTCTTCCGCCCTTCCTTTACAAGTTAGTGGAGGGAGTGCCTCTTTCGACCTTGAAGAGAAGCTGGAAACGCCTGGTGAGCGTTTTGAGCCGCAGGGACGCTCGGGAGCGCGACCTTTGGGACTTCATCTCGTTAGCCCGCCTACTGCAGTCGCTGCTCCGGCGGGGACCACACCCCCAGTTATTAGTAACCCGCCCATCCTTATGCCCACCACCCCATCTCCAGTGAGCGCCTACAGCCAGCCCCATCATCCACCCCTTGTCACCCAACATAGCAGCACCAAACGCCCCGCCCCTCCTCCGCCCCCACGGACCACCTCCGTCGCTTTACTGCCATCCCAGCCCCCTGTGTCCAGGCCAGCTTTTGCGTCACCTGAGCCCGAAGAAGTCAAGGTAAGTTCTTTTATTGTTTACTCATTCGTTTTCTTCTGTCTCAGCCTATTCTCTAGCAAACGGCATATCTTAGAACTTATAAAAGTCTTATTGATTAATTTTCACTGGCATGGCATGAACAAACAACGTAAGCTGGGGTGTATTCTGTTTACGTTTACGTTATTATTCCGTTAAAAAGGAGAAAAGTTTTTGACACGCTTCGGTTGATTTTGTCAGGACAGTGTTTTGGCTGGATCGACGATCATTCCGATCTTTTGGCCATTTTTGTCGATTCGATCTTGTCCAGAAAAGTAGTTTCGAATTTAAAGCAGCCCAATAGTCTTGACGAAATACTGGGGTCTGAATCAAAATCTAGAGAGGAATTATTTCTTTTTTATACAAGACTCACTATGCAAATTTTTAAAGGACACTGGGATAGTCGATTTTATTTAGTCAGGGAATGAAGGGAAATTGAAAGTCTATTACTTCAGAAACAAGGTCAGAAGGAAAGCCGAAGACGTCTGTACATCGTAGATTCGACGTCGGACGTCTGAAAAACTATTTTTTTTTTAATTTCGGATTTAAAATCTGGTTCTGTTCCGATAAAAAACCACACTATTTGTTAGTACATCTTCTTTTAAGTCGAGCTCCACCATCGAGTCAAACGCTTTGATTTCTTATAGCGAATTCGGTGCCTTTCTTCTGTGGGCGACAAATAGCCTGACCGGATCAGAATGAGAGAAAAAAAACTCCCGAGAATTATCGGTCCTATCCGCCTCATGTAAGAGGTAGGGCCCATCAGATTCCATCGGGGCAAATGATCGGATCGAAAGACTCCTTTTATTTGTTTATTTTACTTTTTACTTTTTTGTTTATTTTACTTTTGAAACTTCTCAAATACTGGTTAGAAAAGACGACACACACGAGAACGAAAAAAAGTCAAACACTGACGAGAGTACTTTTATTACTTTTATTGTTTACTATACGGCAAATTACCGGATCGATAGTTTTTTTAGCATCTGGATGATCAGAGAAGATGACACTCACGAAGACGAGAAAAGTCACACACTGACGAGAGTGCATGCTTATGTATCATAGCAACCTTACAGAAGTGATCGTATAATTCTAATAATGGTAAAAAGCCTCACACGCCTCACAGAGGAATACGAAGTAGTCTCCTTCATTCGTCGTAACTTCTCGTCTTGAATCCAGGTATCGGAACGTTTTCGTTTCCTGTCGAGCTCTGTCAGGTTTGTTACATGCAAACAATTTTCGGAGGCTTGTCGGAAATGACTGAGATTTTACAAGAGAGCTATGCTTGATTGTTGCGGAAAAGGGACGTAGAGTATATTTTGAAGGTGTGCTGTTTACATATCCCTAGGTCAGGTTCGTTTGTAATAAATCACGCTATTTAATTTCGACGTGCCCATTTCGGGAGCGATCTGGACTTGGAAACAGTCATAGAAACAATTAGATAATGGTTAAAAATTCAGGGAAAGTTAGGTCTGTGCTCATTTGTTAGCAAGTTAGGACAGGTTGCATGAAGTTTGGATCTGATAGTATTTTTTTTCTGGCATAACTTTGTGAATGAACAAGAAGATGGATGACAGAAGTCACGTTTTCCATTACGAACTGTTCCACATATGGACATTATAGGAGCAAGTTCTTTGTGGTGCGCACTGGTCTGTATGCGTTGCAGGAATGAGTCATGTGTGGCAGACAGCACTGGAGATTCACGGAATGGAATTTAAATTTCAAAGCGAGAAGTCTCGTTCTGAACAGAACTTGTCGGTTTAAAAGAATTTGACTCACCTATAAAGCCTACATTCTGTCTACCGTAGACCTTGGGAATTGTTTTGCTCTCGTGCGTTCTTTTTTTTCCTCGTTTGATCTATTTCAAGCTTTCAGTTATTGCATTTATTTTCATTCTTGAATTTCTGATTTTATTCCATTTTTTACTTTTATTTTTATTTTTATTTTTAAACCATAGTAGGCATAGCCTTTATCTGTATCAATACATTTTCGTGAGGGGTGGAAAGAAGGGAACTTTTACAGGCATTTGTAATTTTTCATTTCGTTAATTAAGTTTTCGATTTGATACCAGTCGGATATTGGGGCATTGAAAACACGCAGGTTTATTTAATTAATTAGCATTGGTACATATGTTCGCCTCGCTCACAAAGTAGCAAACGAGTCTCGAAACTTTACGCATATTCTAGAGGAAAATCGGTGCGTGATGAGACATCTTTTTCGTTTCGTAACGCCTCTAGCTGAAGTGCTGGTCAAGATGGACTTTGATAGTCTTTCGTATCGCATTAGTTAATCTTAGACCACAGGTTCCTTCGTCTTTCATAATGCCAAGGATCTTCGCTCTTGAGATGAAAATCTTCAGGAGGCAAAAGCTTGCCGCACCATAATAGAAAAAAAGGTTCAGTAGCGGAGCAAGGACGTTGCATTGAATGTGTGTACGATGTATGTGTATAGTGTGCGCTCTCTTACCATAATAAGGGAAGGCAAGGTTAAAAGTTTCTTTGATTATATCTCGAGCTGATTACTATGCAACTCGTGTGGCGCTTGTCGTATAAAGCAGTGAAGGAAAAAAAGGTCAAGTTGGGTTGTTAAGAATGGAAAGCATATGATTTTGGAGGGTATCAAGAAATAAAAGAGGACAGAATCTCACCCAAGAGGTCTCAAACCTTACAGAAGGGTTTGTAGGCCAGGGTTAATGGAGCAAAAGATGCAAACCACTTTCGTTGGTGGTCAGTTTTTTTTTCCGAGCGTGCAAAACGTGCGTGTAGGAAAGGGGAGGGTTTGTTGATTGGCCGGCAGCGAAAGGATTGTTGTGTTGATTAGACGCGTGTTCGGTAACGACGGTTTTGTGGTCGAAGGTGGAGCAAGGACGCGGTGTAAAGCTTGATGTTCATTAAAGGTGTTAAAAAGTAACGATTTTTGAAAAGTACATTAGCGTGTGCTGTCTATAATTTAGACATTTAATTGAGTTTGATATTAGTGTGTTTAAGTTTAGCATGTTCCTGTATTTTTCATGAAGGGCAATTTATTGCAGATGTATTTTCGAAAGCAAGTTATTTTAAGAGTCAGCGTCTTGAGATTTATTGTGTAATTCAATTACACCTGCGGTGTGCGTGGTAGTTGTCCAACTAGATTCTCGTCAGGAGTCGAATGTCGTACAGACAAATAAAAAACGTGTTCGGATAGTTTTAAGTGGTGCGTAGCTTTATACAAAAAATAGACTAGTTTAGGCCATTTAGTTAAGGCACTCTCTTTTTGGGGCAATTAGGTGCACATGGAAAATTATTGTGAATGATTTAGCCAAGAAAGCGCATTCTTCAAATCGTTCTTGAAAGGAAAGTTGTAGATTGGAGTACCTGATAAACGCTGCTGAAATAGTTTGTTTTACCTTTCCTGTAAATTAAACATTTGAGCATTTAAAAAAATGCATGGAAAATTTTAACTTTCTTTTAAGAATAAAAAGAAAGTCTTATCATGGCCTTTTCGACGTTCTTATAAAAATTGTTAGAGCAGAAATTCTAACTTGAGTAAATACTCTCGTTTTAACAATCATTCACGGTAGTTTCCACCCTTACCTCCTAAATTGTGTTTTCGCAAATCCCAGTGAGAATTATGAGAAAGATTTTTCGGATATGTCTAATGCAAATTTTCGTCAGCATGAATTAGAACTTTACTGTAAAAAAAAACATTAAAAAAATATGGAACGGTTTCCACAGAACCTTTTCAAAACCTCCCATGGTATGCTAAATGTGAATTCCCGTGAGAAAAATTGCGATAGTGTCCTCGCCGTGTCGGATTTTTTTATTTGTAATTGTTGTATTTCACTTTATCTTTTATATTTATTTGTTAAATTTTTCTTTAATTTTTACATGATTTTTTTAGGTTTTTCTTTACTTTTTTACATTTGTTTTCGTTATATTTTTATTTGATTTTCACATGTAATGTTTTGGTTATATTGTTCTTTAATTTGACAGTTATTCGTTTCTGTTATATTTTTTAAAATTTGTACACTTATTTGTTTATGATTATTGATTGTATATTTGAAGAATCCTGCTTTTACGCACCAGGGTTGATTATATTCATTCTAGTTTGGGCATATGCGTGGAAGTTTCGACAGAAAAATTAATGCGATATGTAGTCTGCCAGGACTTGAAACGTTTTAGTTTCTCATTGAAATTCTTCACAGACACGGCTCGAATCACAAATTTGGTAATTAGGCCGAGTAAAAGATCCTGTTATTCCGTCTTTAGCACAGGCCTACACACGACGCTCAAAATTATGCGTAAAAACTGAACTCTTCAGGAGACCTTGAATGCAAGGGCGCAAAAGGTTATACAAAGAGAGGCGTGTACCATAGTCAGGTGTCCAGTGACAAGGAGTTGGTTTACCTATACTAAAGAAACTTTTACCTTATTTACATTTCTCGATATAAAACACATAGGTCTCGCCATTTACGAACCTAAAGCTGCGAAGAAAATGTTTTAACAAGACGTGACTTACCCATAGTTTCCATTCCTTCTTGTATAAGTTCAAAATCCTGTACAAATGGGTTTGTTCTCCCATATTTGTACTCTTGGAACCGACAATTAAATCTGGACATATAATAAAGGATAGATCTCCACGTGTGTTATTAAGTGAAAGAATCGCATTGTCCGTTCTCGTCTACTGTTTTTTCTTCAATTTTTTTTATATGTTTTACCCTTTGGGGACAAACAAAATTACCATAAAAAATTTGTCCATCTTATCGCCATATTAGGAAGCGTAGCAGGCCGGTTGAAGGTCACAGCTTCTCTTTCTCCCCCCTTCATCCCAAACTAGCTAATCTTTAGCATAACCAACACCACAATGTCTTGCTATCGAAGAAAAAACCCCAAAGCGAACTCTTTTAAAAGTGTTGAGCTTCACCCTCCCTGGAAAAGGGTGAATGCCCTTTTGAAGGAGGGACAATATCCTCGTAACTAGTGTTCCATCCAGCTGCCCACGATTTTGAGGTTTTTAATTCCCGTTTTACGCCGAAAGTCAATTTAAAGTTGAAAACTGAGGTATTTATTGCTCCAAATGGACTGGAATTCCGATTAAGAAGCCGTTTTGTTCTTGTCCGCCGGGAATTGACGCTTGTTGTATGCAAATGAAACAGCTGAGAAGGCGGGACGAGACCGGAATTTTCCCTTTTCGTGAGAGGAGAGTAACAAGAGTGTCCCAACCTTGAGCGAGATTTAGTTGGCGTCCACGATCGGATCAAGTCAGTTGGGTCGGAGTTTTTCTGGGATTAATTTTGAAAGGGAATGTGAAAGTTCGAATTGTGGCGTTCTGGAACTTTGTATGCCAAAAAGCAGCGAAGTTTTTGTCGCGAAACTGTGTTAACTAAAAACAGAAGACTGGATTGCTTTCAAAAGCGGGCAAAAATGCCTTGTGCGAGAGAAAAAAGGGACAAATTCAGTTTGAAAACTAAAGAATCCTGGGTGCGCATTCCAATTGGACAGAATTCCGATTCGAGTTCAAAGCTTGAAAAATTTGGTAAAAGTATCTTCCCTTCCATGAGGCTAACGACTTTAATGAGTCGTGTGGAAAACAAAGACGACCATCATGGAACGCGTCCAATCATGAGGCAATACTTATTCCCTGGACCCAACGTTGAGTACGAGACGTGGAATGCGGGCAGTACCATTAAAAAGCGGCAAATTTCGTTACGAAAGAGACGATCTGTAACCAACAAAGCTGGCAAATCGGTGCCGGATGTCAAAGACAATACCAGAAAAGGTTGGTACGTGATACCTAATCCAGGTATTGCCCTGTCAGTCCAGCAAAAAGCGAGAGTGGTGGAACCGGTGACGCCACCCGCTCGGAAACACAGAGCTTGTATCCAAGTGAACCTCAATAGTACCCCTGAACGAAAAACTTCCCAAGATTCTGGGATTCACAGCTGTGGGTCCAATTCCGATACGGAATGCCCGTCGGGTAATCGCAGTCCCGACGCGGCTCGAACGCCGTATTGGCGAACTACGCTGACCTGTCCCGTCGTGGTGAACAAAAGTGGCTCGCTGAGTTCAGATTCTGGAATTGAGGACCAAGTTTTTTACAATCTGAGGTCGAGAACGAAAAAAAGAGGCGTGGCTACCAAAGGGAGTACCATTCGCCGCGAACAAGCCTTCCGAGAAAGGAATCGTTTGTCGTATGTACGAAACCGGGATCTGAGACTTTTGCGGGAAGAAATCCCTCCGTCGTTAGTTCAGAGTCTGGTGAATCAGTTTGATCAACGATTGAGCGTACGTGAGGAAGAGGAAGCCCCGCCCACCAGACCCCCCCGTAAAGCCAGAAGTCGAGGTCCCAGTCCAGATGGACGCGGTTCTTGTTGGCTCAGATCGAAAAAGGGAGAGAAATCAGCAGCGTCGAAGACTTTACCGATCTCATTGAACAAACCGAAACAAAGGGTAAATTGTATTAAAACAAATTATGGTAGAAATTGAGGATTATTGGTGTCTGTCTTTCATCCGATACAAGGGCGTTTGGGCGAATTAAAAGCTAATTGAGCAATATTCAATGAAAGGTGTTGTAAATTCAGTATTGGTAAATTGTCTACAATTCAGTATTGGTAAATTGGCTACAATTCACTGCGTTGTAGTACTTTTTCGATAATATTAAAGCGTATAACATTAGACTCGTATTTTACTGGTAGAATTTTTGTATCAGGAATTCCGCATGGGATGCAAGTTAGGAAGGTGGAGCTTTCGTCAAGTTAGGAAGGTGCGATGATTCTTTTGTCGAGTTAGGAAGGGTGGAGTGTCGTTTCGGTTCAAAAAAGAAGCCAAGAAAAAAATGGGAAAAGGTTGAAATCAATCCGAACCGGAAAAGGCGTTGGTTTACGTAAGTGAGGTGGCGATTTTAGGATCAGGGTGGATCTCAGTATTGGTCACTAACCTTGAATCTTATGTAGGCAGGTTTCTTTACCATTTTTTTTCGAAAGCTTGTTAAAGTAGTTAGCGGTGGATTCTTTATGGTCCAGAAAACTTTCATGCCGTGCCATGTTGAATCATTTCCTGTTTCTTTTGTAATTTCCATATTACTGTTTTGTATTTACAATTTTCCGTAGTTATCATTTAGCTAATTGCGTTTTTTTTTCTTGGGTCTTCTTTTCGTTTTCTTTCTTTGTCTCCGTTCTGGGTTTTGTGTATTTTCCTGATTGGTGGGTATCGGTTACAAATTGGGGAATGTCGCGTGGCAGGAGGCTTTGAATCAGTTCAGTTTTCTGCATGATGATACTGATTCGCCTTCCGAGCGATCGTCTTTTCTGGGTTGGACGAGTGGAACGAAACGTCAGCACAGCAAAGGCAATACTTCTAGCACGCGCGTGGTAACGTCACCACCACCACCTGTATCGCCCACGTCACCTGCCTTGGCTCCTCCTTCTTCCCCTCTTCCTTTGGGATATGAGTTGCAATTAAGTAGTTCAGCGGGGTCAGCCACTTCTGCCTCCGCTTCTGCGCACGAAACCAGTCTCGGCGATGCAGAGCCTATTGTTGAATTCCCTGATGACGAGGTAGCATGATCCAAAGAACAAAAATCCACCACTGGGAATATTTGTTTGTTTAACTTACTTAACTTCATCTCATTATGGTCTGAAATACGTGTTTAACGGTTTTTCCTTGGACGTTTCGGTGTCCAAACTTGAAACTGGGGAGAGGGGCGTGGCATGGTTAACTATCTTGCACGACACTTTCTATGTGTGCCTTTTCGTTATTCTTTTCAAAATTTAAGATTTTTCTTATTTTTATTAGGTTTTTTAATTTATTTTATTTTTATTTGTTTTTTTATTTGAATTTGAATTGCAATTGCAGTTTGGCTACAGTATGAAATAAAGTTTGCAGAAGTTTCCAGAAAGGTTGGATAAAGAAGGTGAAGTTGAAGTAAGAATTTTACATTTTCAGGTCACGATTCAAGTACCCGCTCAGGATGTGTTCCCGCCCAGAAGACCCGCGCGATCGTTGGATTACCGTGATTCGGCTTACGAATCCAGGCGTCATTCGGCGTTTACTGGAATGGGATTGGACAGTTTCCGGTTTATTAGCGTTTTGGGCCGTGGCCATTTCGGAAAGGTTTGGATAATTGCACTGAAATAATGGGATGAAAAAAAGGAGTGTTAATGACGACTTCTTTTCTTTGCAGGTCATACTTGCTCAATATAAAAACACGGCAGAGTATTTTGCGATTAAAGCGTTGAAAAAGGGCGACATTATTGCCAGGGATGAAGTGGAGTCCTTGTTGGCGGAGAAACGGATCTTTGAAGTGGCCAATACCACCCGACACCCTTTCTTAGTCAATTTATTTTCCTGTTTCCAGACTGAGGTGAGAATTACGATAATCTAACATATGAAAGCTGGGATAAACGGGGAAATCTGTGCTTTAAAGGGGGAAAATTAAACGAAAAATAGCAGTGAAATAGCTCACATTCATATTGCATCTAATCATATAATGCAGTAAATAATGCAAATAATTTTAAAGTTCGTAGTTTGTTCAGAAAAAGTGAATCAAAGTTCACTTTTTTGGGAAAAGCATTTTTATATATAAATGGCCTTACGGTACACAAAAGTATCGTTTATCTAATTTATCGGCGAAAAAGGAATTTAAATCCGTTGGTTAATTTCGGATTAATCGCCTAAATAGTTTTTTGAAACTTCCTTGGTGACAACTTCAGAACTAAATGTCGGATTTGAATTCCAGTTACTTCAGAACTAAACGGGTCATTCTAGCGGTTCTAGTGAATCTTGCTATCAAATGGTTGAAATCGCGATTTCCCCCTCCCCCCAAAAAAAATTTAATCCACTCACTTTGTACAAATTTACGAAGAAATTTTTACAGAAAACCTCGACGCTGTGCACTATATATTACAACGTAAAACTTTACTGTCGAGATTTTTCAATGAAATACTGACTAATTTTGGTGAAATCGCTGACGCCATCTAATTCCGAAAATTTTCCTCTTTTCCCCAGTCGCACGTGTGTTTCGTGATGGAGTACGCAGCTGGCGGAGATTTGATGATGCACATCCATGCTGACGTATTTTCAGAACCTCGAGCTGTATTTTACGCCGCCTGTGTAGTTTCAGGACTCCAGTACCTCCATGAGAACAAAATTATCTATCGGTAATTTCCGTGAAATCAACACTATCTGTCCTTTAGTCGCTGTAGAGGGTCGGTCGAAAGTCATAAACCCTTCTTAATTACGCATATACGGCGGACCATAAAGTGAATGACGTGTACAAACTAGCTCCGTATTTTCGGCGTAATTCAGAAGGATGCGTGACTTCTAGGGGGGCCCTATTGATTACGACCGGTTTTTGACCCATCTGTTCATCCTTTCAGTGATTTAAAGCTGGATAACCTGTTACTGGATACGGAAGGCTATGTGAAAATTGCCGATTTTGGTTTGTGTAAGGAAGGCATGGGATTTGGTGACCGGACAGGCACTTTTTGTGGCACGCCCGAATTTTTAGCGCCCGAAGTGCTCACAGAACCCACGTACACACGGGCTGTTGATTGGTGGGGCTTGGGTGTATTGATTTTCGAAATGTTGGTCGGCGAAGTAAGGCATTTTGTTTTGTTTTTTAGACACGGGTTCCTTGTAATATTAATATCGTTTCGATTTGCTAGTCGCCGTTCCCTGGAGATGACGAAGAAGAAGTTTTTGACAGCATTGTAAACGACGAAGTGCGTTATCCGCGGTTTTTGTCCTTGGAAGCTATTGCAATCATGAGACGAGTAAGTATTTTTTGAGATTTCCGAGAATTGGAACTTGGTATTTGATCAACGTACTGATATACTGATTTTTTTCTAGCTTTTGAGGAAAAACCCTGAAAGGCGTTTAGGAGCCAGTGAAAGGGACGCAGAAGACGTGAAAAAGCAAGCCTTCTTCCGTACGGTCAATTGGGAAGATTTGTTGGCCAGGAAAGTTAAACCGCCCTTCGTGCCTACCATTGTGAGTAACATTTGTGAATTTATTATTATTATTATTATTTATTTATTTATTTAGGGAATGAAAAAAATGGGGATTTATTACCTTGTTTTATTTCCTTCGCTCGTTTTTTATTTATTTATTTATATATCAAAATTTGAGTGTGATATACCTATTGACAATTTTCTTATCTTTTTTCTTGCCATAGCGAAACATGGAGGACGTAAGCAACTTTGACGAGGAATTTACCTCCGAAAAGCCGATTTTGACGCCGCCTAAAGATCCTCGTCATTTAACGCGAGAAGATCAGTCTTTATTCAAAGATTTTACCTACATGGCCGATTGGTGTTGAAAACTAGGAAATTACCATCAACGCAGATCAAAAGCAAGAGGACTTACAATCGGGGAAAAAAATCTTTTCAAATGAAAGTGAAGAAAATTTTTGTAGAATGAACCGGAAGACAAGTTTTGTAAATAGGCTCAGCAGACGCAGCCTGGGATTTTTTTTCTTTTAATTTAAATGAAAAAGCAGCAATAGAGATTACTACTACCTGCCTGCCTTAAGAAAAAAAAGAAGAAATTGCTACATAATTATGTAAGGTGTTTTCTTTTACTGATTTTTTTTCTTTTTCTGTAGTCTGTTTCTGTTTTTAAAAATTAGAATTGTCTTTTCTCTCACTGGATGTGAAAAGTGGGGAAAAGATCCTTTTTTTTTGCCCTCGTTTGTATGGGGAAATCTCCTAAACCTAAATCCATCCCAAACAGTGCCTTGTGTCTCCTTAAGCATTTTTTATTATTATTTATTTATTTTCCCTCTTGTTTCGTTTTTCGCCTCCTGGTTGCCCCTTTGTTCCCCCCATCCCCTCGGCTGTGTTGTAGAGTTTCGTCCTTGTTTAATTCTCTAATTTAATGCATGGCACAACTTAAAAAATGGTTTGATCAATGAAACAATCAACAGTGGTTTTTCAACTGTGGAGAGCATTTTAGAAGCCAAATACTCAATTTTTCTTCTCCCCTTTTAGCATATCAGTGCAGCCAAATTTTACGGAAGACAAAAGAGGAGAGAGGAATGAATTGGAAGTTTTGTTGTTCTTGGGCTTTTATGGCGAACATTTTCCTGGGGGCTGTAAAATAGGAAATCAGGATTAAAGATTACAAAGTGCAGCAAAAATGCGAAAGGCTACGGAAATTAATAACGAAACTTTCTTTTTATTTTACTGCGTTTTGATCTTTTAGTACAACTTCTATTTGGCCTATTCAACATTTTCGTGTATTTTTGTTTCTTTATTTTATTTCAGTTTAGCTTTTAAGTTTTCGTGTTATTTATAATTTATTTTGTTACATATTATTTGTTACCTTCGATGAATTAGCAAGTTGTGAAAAAAAGTTCTCGGCGTTTTGTAGTAGGTAAGCACGTTGCTTTTGGCGAAGTCGCTGGGAATTGCTTGCTCGTGACCTGATCGGTAAATCTGTAAAATCGCTCACGCCTGATCGCATTTCGTAAAGCACTGCAGTCGAATCGGTTTCCGAGATCAGGACCGTCAATCTGGATAAGGAACGTCAATAAGTTTGGATACATAGTACAACTGATATTTTAGAAAGTCTGTATCAGCGCGGAATAAGGTTACATGGGGTGATAAAAGTACTCGAAAAGGGGTTTCTGGAGGTGAGGGGGTTCAATTACTTTGTCTTTTAAACTGTTTTCTGAAGTATTAGTAAGGTTAATCCTGATTTGTCGTAATTGCGTTTAAAGCTAGTCTCAGATATGATTAGGAAACGTTTTATATGTTTGAAAGATACCGGTCTAGGTTATGTTGACTTCGCAAGTCGACTAGCAAGTCGTCCAGTTGCCATAGTTGAATGTTTTCATCTGCGAGGAAGGGCACAACGCAGTGTTGAATAGTTCCTTGTTTGTAGCCGAGGATATAAGGTACAGACAAGCTGCAGTGTATTTTCCACGTAAGTTCTAGCAATTCTTTACCTAGGAAATTAAAAAAAATACCAAATGTGCACATTTGTAGGTTTCTACACGTAAACAAAGCGCTAAACTTTGATGTCCTACCTTTATGGGCGTCATAATCTACATAAGTAAATTGACCTAACGTAATCTGCTTTATAGCGTTTTCCAGACGCATCACTTTCTGATTTTCAGCGTTTGTGTGATCCATTGAATAAACTTTGTTTTTGTAATATCCACGTGCTTTTTGTTTGAGTTAAATTTCTGTTGCTTGGTAACCGGCATTGTGTACATCCGACGGCAGTTTCATTACAAGGTGGTTTCATTACCTTCTCGAAATGATGTTTAGGAGAAAGTTGGCGGCTTTAAATTACGCAAACGTGGACTCTTTTAGCATTACAGGTAAAACTAGAAAAACTAGTTGACTATGTTTTACACATTTTATGCCTTTCAGATGAGTCACAGTTTAGGAACTTGATACTTTGGTTGGAGGATCAAGTTATTTGCCGATATAAAATTGAAGAACGAGACCCTTTACGTCAGGTTGAGTCTCCTGATTGGCCCAAAATGTTTTCAAAGTATTTAATTGATTTGGACTGCCCGTATAAGAGTGACAATAGAGCGCAAGTTACGGATTGGCTTTTGAGTCAAGGAATTCGTTTAGAAGTCTCGGATGATTGTATGCTATGATTTACTTTTGTGTATGCACATAAGCCTACAAAATGTTTATTCTGCAGTGGAGAAGTACAAATCGCATTTGTATGTAAAACAGAAGGCAGGAGACCCAAAGGTTCATCTAGCAAACCCACTAGACAACTTGGACTGTACGATTAATTCAACTTCTTAATTACTGTCGTTAATATTTGGATTTTTTAGTTGAGAGTGCAGAGTTTAAAGCAGGAGTGAAATCCTTGGCTGAACTGTTAAACGTGCCTCTACATCCGGATCATTTAATTACGTTACAAGCCGTCTGTCGAATTGTGAAGGAAAGGCTAAATGAAACAAACTTGATTGGTCCTGTGGATGGAACGACTGAGGTACGTGCCACATTAAAGGGGTAATTTTTCGTGCTATTAACATTTGGTGTTGTTTAGGGCGTTCCCTTTCCCATAACTGAGTCAGAATTGGGCTTTGAAACTGGGGATTATGTTCTCAATCAAGCAGCAAAGATACTCCGGTTGTTGTTCATTCAAGACGTTAGGGATTTGCAAACAAAAATTAACGAATGTATTGTAAAAGTTCAAAGCTTGACAGCAAACCCAAAGACTGACACTAAAATTGGGCAAGTAGGACGTTAGCAATTTTGTTTGGCTATTTTATTTACTCTGAATTTCACTGTTTGAATACTTAATACATGGGCTTGAAGCATGAAAACTGCCTTTAAAATGTTATACTTAAAATGTGCGTATCTTCCCAGAGTCTGCGTAATCTGCGTTAACTTGCACGAGACAGCTCCGAAAATGCAGTTATCAAAAGTAGATAATCGTACGCAAAATTCTTTTTTTAGCACGTAATATGCTGTATTTTGCGGTATTTTTCAACACATTTTCACCAAAATATTCGTAATTTTTGAATTTCCCGCAAAAATAGAGGCCACCCTCTTACCAGCTTTTCATTAGTCGAAATTCGAAAAAGTAGGCGTGGTTACGTTACCGGGCTGGAAAGGCCTTTTCTGGGTTATTTTCCATAAGAAACAATGTTGAGCAAAGGGGTCTTCAAAAAACGTGAAAAACTGGAACTCCGCCTACCTTCTCTTCCTTGCTCTCCATTAGACGGTTCCTATCCCTCGTGCTCACTCTTATCATTCCTTTTCCCAAGCGGCTCGGTTTCCCAAACTACTTGGTACTCCAGACTCGATAGATGTAAGCACGATACATAGGAACCGAGCCAGGGAGAAACTCGGATTAGGGAGGAAGGAGGAGTGGGGTATATTCCGAAGAGACTGGAATTTTTTTCATATAATATAACCAGACATCAGCGGGGATAGAACCTGCGACCTTACGAATACGGCGTTACGCGTTAGACCGCTAAACCAGCTTGTTCTTATGATAGCTATTTAAAACTTGTATAAAAATAATACAAAAGAAAAGTGCTTAAGCAAACGTCTTTTCAACATCTATGAGACATTTAGCGCACGTATAATCGCTCCAATCCGACCGTATTATATCTGTGTGTACAGGGTGGCCCGAAAGTCCTATAACACCTGGGTTCTTTTGCCAGTTAAAAAAAAACTTGCACGAAAAAAAATCGGTGACGCCTGTTTAACATTCAGGACTCATCCTGGCATGTGACCGTTATAGTTGCCATCTTGCCGACCCTTAGGGAACCGCAACAATGAAAAAAGTCAGACACTTTCGCTTGCAATTCTCAGTTTGTTCAGAAAAATCGTATTTTATTGGTCTAAAACATCAGTATGAGATCCACCGTGATACCTGCAAAGGAGAATACCACGCAATGTTCTCTGGTTTGCGTTTTTGAGCATTCTGGGAGTCACTTCTTTAAAGACGTCCCGAATAGCATTTTTCAGCTCGTTACATTAACGCAATGTTCAACGGTCATGTTCGTTACAACGACGCCATGTTCTCTGGTTTGCGTTTTTGAACATTCTGGTGGTCAATTCTTTAAAGACGTTCCGAATAGCATTTTTCAGCTCTCATTACATTAACGCCATGTTCAACGGTCATGTTCGTTACAATGACGCCATGTTCTCTGGTTTGCGTTTTTGAGCATTCTGGTGGTCAATTCTTAAAGACGTCCCGAATAGCATTTTTCAGCTCGTCGTTACATTAACGACGAGCTGAAAAATGCTATTCTCGTTTACAGGGATCACGGTGGATCTCATACTGATGTTTTAGACCAATAAAATACGATTTTTCTGAATAAACTGAGAATTACAAGCGAAAGTGTCTGACTTTTTTTTCATTGTTGCGGTTCCCTAAGGGTCGGCAAGATGGCAACTATAACGGTCACATGCCGGGATGAGTCCTGAATGTTAAACAGGCGTCACCGATTTTTTTTCGTGCAAGTTTTTTTTTAACTGGCAAAAGAACCCAGGTGTTATAGGACTTTCGGGCCACCCTGTATATAACCTGTTACAGCCAACGAGCTAAGCTAACGCCGTAGTTGAAATAATAATAATAATAATTGGAATAATCACTCTAGTAAAAGACGATATCCCGTCTGAAGCGAATGCATAAGAGCTTAGGCCAGGTGTGTAATTTTTCCTTGCTTTTTTTCAGTATAGATTTTTTTCCCTTGCATCATAAGGCATAAAAAAAACTTTTAACTAGAGTGGAATGTTATACACGAAATGTTCATAATAAATAAACAAGCCATTTTAATTTCAAATTCTTTTATTTTCACAGTGAAATGCACATTTCAGTCCTGTGCTATTTTATCTCATGAATGTTATTTTGAAATTTCCAGAGGCTTCCAATACAACCTCCAGCCGTGCAAGGTGTCGCTATAATTTTTCTTCCATGTTTGCCTTCGTACGATATTATAAGTTCCTCGTGAATTAATAGTGAATCCGTTTGGTACACTACATTTCATCCAGTACTAGAAACCTTATCCGTCTACAAGTCACACGTTATTTGCCACGTTCTTTACCCGTTTGAAATTTAACTTCTTAGTAAATCATACGCCCCCGCATTACACACAGAAATATATTTATATGTTTGCACAACTCAGTACTAGCAGTGACAATCAATTTATTAGACACTCTTGTTGCAAGATTTGCCAACACAAACGTAACAATTGTGCTTGGACAATCCCGAAATTTATAGTTAATCTGTACAGAAATTTGTTTCTAACATTAGAAATACATTTTTTTACCGGAAGTGCGTGAATTGACTACATATTATTGACCGTATTATTTTCTCCACATTTTCTTCGTCAATGAGCTGAACAACATTCCGTCTGGAACTTTTAGTACGGTCTGTTTGGAAACACCGGTCGTTCTGGAATTCTCGGCACAGGTCTCCTGCATAAAACTCATTACTTCACCCAAACTCTTCCCGAAGGTCTTATCTAATTCACAAAACAAGCTCCCCCCCACCCTCCCCCCAAACCCTCCGCAAAACATCACGTACCGCACAAGTCGCAGCCCATGCCCCACACCAAAGCCCTTCCCAGTTTGTAAGCATGCTCAAGCAATTAGCCCCAAACTCACTTTCAACTTGCTGGAAACGGTTATTTTTTCTCACGCAATTATACATAGGGATGGTTACACTTAAAAAACACGACGGACATGTTCTTATATACTTGTAATTAATTTGCCCCATCGGGGCGGAAACCTCTCTCCAGTTTCCCTGCTTCTTAAACTTTCACAGTTAACTTTAACAAGCTCCCGACATCGAAATCAACAAAATCCCTTTAAACTTTCCAGCCTGTTTACAACATCGTTCCAAGAAGTGCAAAAAGAAGCGCATCTATGTCTCTAATTACAATAGTGAGGTTTTCCCATTAGAAGTATTACGAAACATTGAGACGCTCCTACGGCCTACAAACGACTAAAAACTTCCGACACCATTCCTCCTTTTTTCCTCCGACTTTACCCTTCCCTACGTTGACAAGTCCCAAGTAAGTAATCTCGGGGAATGTTTGTACACCAAAGAACATCGAAATTTTCGCGAAGAGGAAAACATATTGCTATGCGATGCGAGAACAAGTAATGGAATGTCGGAACGTTCTTTGACAAACACGGAAGGATCTTCTTTTTAAAAACAAAAACCTTCTCCTTCACGTCATCCCATCCTTAACCCCCACAAAAAATTTAAAAAATAAACGAACCTATTAGTGATGAAAGCTCAATTATTTCGTAAACGAAACGAAACGAAACCAAGCACATATAAAACTTTACAAAATTTCGTTCAGATTTCATTTCTGAAAAGAGAGGCGAGGTTAACAAGTCAAGGAGGGTGGAGCTTCAGTTCTTTGTTTTAAACATGTCCATCAATTCGTTCGCAGCTGCGTTAACCATGGCCTGTCCCATAGCTTGTTGCATACGTTGAGGCATGGCGGGCAAACCAGCTTGACGTCTGCAAGGTTGAACCATGACGACAGAGACATTAAATGAGAATTTCTTGTGTTGAAACGAAACTCACGAAAAACTACGCAAAAAGATTTCTGTCCGGGGTATTTGGGGCGAAATTTTTGCACACAGTCAATTTTACGTTGTTTCTAAAGCTGGCTAAATTAACGAAAATTATCACAGCAACAGAATTCTCCTATGTAAAGAGGAATAAATACAACTTTCTAGAACAAAACAAAGGGGAAAAAAGGTCATGGTCAAACTGGCAGGACCCATGCTTCGACGTATTTGAAGAGAATCACTTGCAGTAATAGACAATTTAGGACAGTAAGCTTTTTCCTTTAAAAATCGTTGAACCAACATTTCTTTCTGTAGCTACAAAACGATTCTGTTCGCGGTTCACCCAGCACAGTTATCCTTGTTAAGACTTGGAACAGGCAGTAGAGCTTCTTTCTCATTCTTTTTGCATAATTAAGTTCTGATACGCTTAGGATGCTTTCATTTTGTTTTTAGGTGCGGCGGCTGAAAAGGGACAAAACAAAAGCGCACGTTTAGTTATAACACACAGGACAAGCAAAAAGGTAAAGGATGTTGGCAGTCACGCGAGGCTCAAGCCACGAAAAGAAAAATCTTCCTTCCAGAATGTTAATATTTCAAAAGCTAACGATCTGTCAACATCTAACTAGGATCTCTTCAAAAATTCTAAAAATTACTTTTCATTTTACTCTGGATAACAAATCTTCGAACAAAAGTTCAACATTTGAAAAACTTGAAGTATTACATTCGTCCACTATATGAAATTAAACGGAACTTAATATTCGTTATTTCATCTGGTAAAGAGATAACTTTTGAATGGCCTGGCTTTTGAACTGACCTTGTTAATACTGTAAAGAATTAATTTCTAAAATGTCTTCTACAGAAATTTAAATAAAAAAATCAGAATTGGGGGAAAACAGAGGCGTGACTAAAAGACTAAGGAGAGGCAGAAACGAGCCAGTTAGTCCAAATTTCTTTTCGCGCAAAAACGAAATCCAAAGCTAGAACCCCAATACCCCGCCGAAATTTTTTGCCCAAAACAAATCAAACAAAAGAAATAGAATAAAATAAAATACTTACGAAGGAATCATGGGTGGAGGTAGTGCGCCTCCACCGGGTCTGGAGGGTGGCGCTGGTGGCGCCCGTCCTGGCGTCGGATCAGGTCCGGGACGATTCGGAATAGCGGGCGCTGGACGAGCCCCACTGGGTGGCGCTGGTGGTGCTCGCGCCGCTCCAACTGGTGGAACCGGTCCTGAAACTCCGCCTCCTACAGGGCGACGAGGACCCCCTGGCGATGGCGGCGATACTCTTTGTCCCATGCTATATTAATACATTTTTAAATTAAGTTAAAAATTATGTTTCTAATTTAACCAAGCAATGCTAAGATAGAAGTTTTACGGGAAACAGAACGCTAAGTAATAAAAAATAATAATAAAGTAAAAATTAAACGATTTTTTCAAACAGGTAAAGCTACGATAGAAGTTTTATAGGAAACAGAACATTTAAATAAAAAACGTAAAAATAAGGCACAGAAAATCAATTGAACGCAGACAGGTCACCTGGGGCTGTCGGAACCTGCGAGCCAATCGTTCTTAATTGGAGGCGGTACCGGAGTGGTAACTGTAGCCATGGAAACGTCTCCAATGATCTTCAATGCTTCTTTGCACGCGTGGTACATGCGCAACATTTCTTCTCGCTTCATGGCTTCTTCCGGACTTTCTTCCATCATATTATTCTACAAAAGAAAATAAAGTAAATATATACAAGAAAAACGGGAAAATAAAAAAAGATCTCAAAAGTCTTAACGACATAGGGATAAAGAATTTAGAGGAAGTTCACGTAATGAAAAGACAACTTACGACGTCTCCCGTGGCATAGAGATTAGCCAAGAGCTCCGCATTGATAAAATCTTTGGCGTTGTTAATCATCAGATACATAATGGTTTTGGGGATCAAATCGCGCGTAGTTTTCGTCACAATTTTCATGTACGAATCCACCAGATTGCGAATCGTTTCCACTTGGCGTTCTAGCATAGGATCCATGGAAGTGTCAGCACCTGAGCTTGGCTAAATTGTGAGACAAAAGCAATTGGAACATTAGTAAATTAGAAAAGAAAGTGAGGAAACATAATTTAATAATGTTCTCGGGAGAAAAGTCGTGCAATGTCCTGCAAACCTTCCCAAAAAATAAAAATAAAAAATACCCCAAACGCAAACACAGAAACCTCCTAAAGAAACATAGGACAAGAAGCACTAGTCCCACTTGTCTAAAAATTTCTCCAAATAAAGTATTTGATAAAATTATGCCAAGCCAAGCGTCCAATCGCAAAATTCTGATTAATAAATTGAATTCTACATACATAACGTTTAAAATATACAGCAACCAATATAAGTTTCAAAGATAAAGTAACCAATATAAGTTTCGAATATAAAGTACACTAAATTAGTAAAACAGAAAAATAAAATCGAATTTAACACACATAACGTTTCAAGCATAAGGTATCCAAGTACGCTAAATTAATAAAACAGAAAAACAAAATAAAATTCCATTCAACACACATAACGTTTCAAATATGACAGTATCCAAATGCACTAAATTTATAGAACAGAAAAAAAACGATTTCTATAACAAGTTTCTTACCTCGTCGCCATTGGATTCAGCTGACACTTTCTCAGGATAAACACCAGCGCGCAGAAAGGACGCTTTCCATGAATCGACGTCATCCTGAGATTCACAGCTCAATTCCAATTGCTTGTAATCCTATGCAAGACCCAAAGTAATAAAATTAATACACCGACTCCTCCATAAAACTCAATGTACATAAATACACTGCAGTTTTCAAGAATTTGTCGTTGGGCACCGCGTGCGTTTTTACTTACTTTGTAAACATTTCTGTGATCAGGATTGAATAAGGCGAACATATGTCGTTTGGACATGAAACCTTGTTCCATATCTCGCAATTTCAATCCATCCAACGGCAGCATATACTTCTTATCCTTTTCCTGGAAAAAAAAATGAGGCACAGTGATGGATAAAGGTCATGATTTCTTCCAGCAGACGGACACAAACAAGAATAAACAGAGGGAGAAAAATCTTCCAGGAAAGGAGACAAAAATACAAGCAAGAAGGAAGGCCAATCGTGGAAAATGTTCGGTTTACTTCTTCATCCTTGTACCACGACAAGCTCTCTGAGCTCAGGACGAACCAATAATCTCTGGAACCGCCTTTCATGATACCCAAATTATGAATACACATCCAACCTTTGCGGATCACTTGATTTCCCAATTTTCTTCCATCTTTCACTGCGTTCTCAGATGACTGCTGGGCACTGAAAGGCAAAAAATCAAACGTCCATTGAAAAAACATTTCTTTCAACTTCTTTCCTAAATTCTAAGGCAGATCCAAAATTCGACAGCACACTAAAAGTACAAGGTTCTCAAAACGTCGTGAACCCTTTTTAACAATGCATTTAGAAATGGGTGCTTATTCAATTCATGCAATTCCTGACATATCTGACGCAGAAATTTAAGGAATGGAGGTGCACTGGGACTCATAATGACGAGTACCGCTCAGAAAATAACATATCGGTGAGTTTCTAACAAGCAGTCGCTAACAATTTGTTAAGGGCAACGTACTTCTCCGAATTCTGCGATTGTCACTAATTGTGTTTTAATTCAAAGCCAGAAATGTTCTCTTCTAACTTTAAGAAACTGTGAAACCTTAACATAATTACTCATTCAAACTTAGGAACGATGTTCGAGACGCGTGGCACGTAGCCCACGAAACTTCCCGAAAAAAGTTATGAACCATCGATAAACTTCCTCTGAGAGCTCATGAATGTTTTATCGCACTAAAATACTCCTTGAGCTTCGCTGCATTGGGAATTTATTCTTTCCTAAAATTGCTGACATTTCTCATGTGTAAAAGTACGAACAGCACTCCCCTTTTTAACACGTAATACGTAAAGAAGAAACGTAATACGTGCTTTAATGTCATACAAAAAGGGCTGACGACTTAGGGTCATTTTTCTTAGTTTCTAAATATATCCAAACCAAGTTCAACCGAAAGACTATTTCATTACGCACAGCTAGGTTAGATGGCTTTTTGTTACAAGTCATCATGCTAAAGTAATGAGTGAATAGAAAAACGATAAAAAAAGTGTCTACTGTTAGCCGAAAGATAATAATGGTTAAAAGGTTGAATAAACCATCTAAAAAAGCATTCCGAGGTTTGGAAAACAGTACCGTGGGTTGTTTACAGGTGAAATCTCTGCTCTATATCCACGTCAAGAAACGACAAACGGGGAGTACATGGAATACGGATAAGAAAAGAAACAGAAAAGAAAAGAGACACAAACCAGGCAAAAGGGGATGCTTTTAAAAGCACGAAAGAAAACACATTGTTTTTTTCTTCCCCTTCATTTTATTTAATTATAAAGTTTCGCTTTAAGAAAACTTACACAACCACGCTATTCATTGGCAAAAAATATCGTACAATAAAGCTTCAATTTAGCGGACCACAATGTACAGTAGTGTGAAAAAGAATGTCTATATTTTTTATGTTCCTACGAGACAACAAACGGTTAGCAACAATAAACGCTTATTTACTCCACTTGTCCGTTATATTGAGGCTTTAGTACGTTTGCCACTTTTTAAAAATCAAATGTTAACAATTGTGTGCTTACTTGGCGAAACCGATAAAGTCTTCGTGGTTCGTGTTCATGTACGCCAATTCGCAATCGTTTACCATTATGATCTGGTCTTTACACATTTGTTCGCGCTGACGGATATTTGTATTAATAATTCGTTCCACTTCTTCTCGTAAACGGGGATAACGAGCCATCTAAAACAAATCACAGAGCATTAGTTAGTCGAGTACTCGTCAGTATGTAAATAGTGGATAATAATATTAATAATAATATTACTTTTTCGGAGCAGTGCCTCACGACATTCGTCAATTCGCTGACAACCAAATCGATACATTTCAAGCTTGGCTCTTTGAGCCGTGCAATTTGTTTTTTGACGATGGCTTCGAACGCCAAATCGGGAGTGAACAAACCGACGCGAATACCTATAGAGCAATTGGTCAGAAACCTGCAGAATTCCGGTTATATCCCTTTATGCTTCAGACTGATTTTCGTTTTAAGGATTTCGATACTTTTAAAGTAACGTACGTATTATTCATATTTTTTATTTAATTAACTGGCTGTGCTATTCATATTAATGACTTGCTATTTACTAGACAACTGTCAAGAACGCAAAGAAAGATATTTACCATGGATGTTACGGATAGCAAAAGCAATTTCCCTCCGCAGTTCCTTTTCATCGAATTCCATCTTGACAATCTCAAATGGAAAGCGCTCATGGAAAATACGATTAATCTTGGCACCTCCAGATAATTCGGCTGTGTTAATATTGGCGGATCCCGAACCTTCAATCGCTCTCTCGAAGTCGGATTGCAATGACTGGATCATTCTGCACGAGATAAGAAATGACAGTTAAGATAATAAATTGAAAATAGTAACTATAGCTATAAATTTTTTTAAATAATGGTATTCAACTTTTCTCTTCCAATAGGTGCTGTGCAACTTCCGTGTATGGCCACCTTTCGCACAAACAACTGCATGTGCTACCTCATTTTTTTTAATTTTTTTAATTTAATTCAGCGTGAGCAACGCTCTTTGCCGACTGCCATCACATTACTCCCACTGTGTATGTCTGCTAAGCCACGAACTGACTCAACGTTAAGCTTTTAATTTGTTGCGACGCAATATAACGGAAAATCCAAAAAGAAGTTTAAGAACTTCACTTCGCGTAACAACTTGGAAACAAATTTGGCTGAAAAGCGACTGTACCGTGTCTAGACTTTAAATTTCAGGCCCAAAATTGGGAAAAAACGGGATGTCTGCCTGCAGTAGACTAAGAACTTAATGCTGTTTAGCCTTTTTAAGGCTACGATGCACCTAATCGTGGTATAGGGGAATCACATGCTAGAAGGCGTCAGCGATTTCGCCAAAATTACTTAGTGTTTCGTTCAACAATCTCAACAGTAATGTTTTGATTGTAATATCTAAAGCACATGTCGAGTTTTTCTTTAAGAAGTCTTTAATCAATTCGTAAAAAGCGAATCAAATTTCCTTATTTTTTTTTTTTGGGGGGGGGGCGTTCTTACATATACGGCCCCAAGTTACAGTAAAGCACCGTTTACCTCATTTATTAGCGAAAACGGAATTCACATTCGTCGGTTAGTTTCGGATTTATCACCTACATAGTTTTTTGAAACTTCCTAGGTGACGAAATCCAAAACTCAATGTCGGATTCGAATTTCTTTTTCGCTAAATGAATATTTTTTAAGCGGCTCTAGTGAAACTTGCAATCAAATGTTTGAAATAGCAATTTTACAACAACAGCAACAAAAATACAACGACTCGCTTTTTATAAATTTGCGAAGAAAGTTTTTAAAGAAAATTTCGGCGATTTCGACGATGATCTAAAACTTTACTGTCGAGACTGTTTAATGAAATACTGAGTAATACTGGCAAAATCGCTGACGCCGTTTCGCATGTGATTCCCCTATACCACGATTAAGTGCACCGTTGCCCCACGCAACGAACAATTCCGACTAGTTTGGGAAACTTTTGGAATAGCGCATATGAATCTCAACAAAAACTACGAACGAAAAATGGTCATACCACCCAAAAAATAGTAAAAAAATGCAGTTGTCGGGGTATTGCAACTGAGTAACGGGCTACAAGGAGCTTGTCCAAGAATAACGAGCAACCCGTCCATCTCAATTTTTTCTCCCACAAAGTTGGGACCAGTAGTTTGAAGGGTCTTTCAGGACGGACATTCACAAGAAGCGAAAACCACCTAGATTTAAGATTGAAAGCTACTAATACACGGTAGTCTTTCCAAGTTTTGATCAGCTTTTCTCAAAATTGAGCATGCCCACCACTTTTTACAGCTTCTTTCGCAACTTTCTGTTTGAGCAACAGCATTAACCGTGAAAGACCTGTATCTTCACGAAAAGCAGCACTACGCTTTCCAGGTAATATATTCGAAAGCACGGGTTTATATCGAATTTTTGGATAATGAACTAAAATCCGTATGACTCATGAGACAATGTTCATTCATTTTTCGAAAATATAGGAAATGTTGGTTTACTGGAGCATGGCTTTGGTTTTAATACTGGGATCATCCGGACGAAAATGTTTGTACTGGTCGACTTCCTTTTCCATACTCAGCAGTTGTTTCTACAGGAAAAGGAATAAAAAGAAAATGATTTTTCAAATGAGGCTCAATCCCTTCGTAACATTGGTCGGCATTTTCGTACTTGCAAACGGTCACGCAAGGCAGGAAGCGTTTCTCGAATGTGGTTAGTGAGCTGCTGATTGAGCACTCGCTGCAAATATGGCGTCCCCATGCGGTCGGCCATATGACGATATGAAGGATGACTAGAAAAATTCAATGAAACAAAAAGATAGTTATTATTTGCACTTTTATGAATTCACGAGCTACGCCTATTTCTCTTATCTGTTATACCCAACTCATCTTCTCCTATTCATTTATTACCATTTCTTCTCTCCGTTTAATATCATGAAATATTACTCTACAAATTACAGTATGTGTATAGTACATGTATAGTACTGGTAAAGTAAAGTAAGCGCAGAAGCTGCTCACCACGAAGGGAGTTTCTCATTCTTAATATGATTTTCATCGTGGCCACCTAGCGATGGGCCTTCAAGTCCAAGACTTATAACCCCGACACTGGCCTTCCATATTCATACGCTTTAAAAGCGGCCCGCGAGCTAAAAGGGTCGGTGATATTGTCTGAAAATTTGCCTGCTTCTATGATTTTCTCCTTTATCTTATCACAGTCGTGTGAGCATAATGGGGGGTACCTTAGTAATTATCTCTGAAAAAAGGTAAATGTCCCCTTATTACTGTGTCCATTTCTTTTATCTCTTCGATTTTAACGTCTTTTTTCTCTTTCTACTACTTCTCTTCTACCTTTTTCTTTTCTTTTCCACTTCTCGTTTCCCTCTTCCGCTTTCGCTTTTTTGTTATTTAAATTACCTCAAGAAGAACTTGCGTTCGGCAGCTAGGGCAGCTTTAATGTCTTTGCGGCCGTCGATGTCTTTCTGGGATCGATTAACCACGCCCACATAGCCTCGTCGTAAAGGAAGCAGCTTATTCTCCAATACTTCTCGGGCATCTGTGCCTTCATCCATCAAATCCAATTTCGTAATCACACCAATGGTGCGCAATCCTATGTTTTCCACCCAAAAGAAAACAAAGTTTACCAAAAGTACAACAAATACAAATACACATGAAAAGGAAAAAAGTTTACGATCATACCGAACTGAAAAACGGCTAAAAATCCAGCAAGCCAACAGAAAATGCATATACAGAATTTTTCTTTACGCAATTCAAAAGTAAAGTATTACTTCAAAACAAAACAAATGCACAAAAGTGGATAATTCAAAGAAAAGAAAATAATTTAAAAAAACATTGCGCCCAAAATCAAAGGAGACCATTTTTCAATTGTTCTTCCTTATTGACTTTCTTACTCATTATTACTAATTTGTATAAATCATGTCGTTTCCGTAGAGAAAAGTTGCAAAAAAAGAGAACATTTACTTTTCTTCGTCAGCTGGCAGAATATCGATTAATTTATGCGACAAAAAATCAGCAAAGCTTATTCGTATTTTTATCTTTCATTACCTCCAGAATCCACTTCTTTCGCTAATTTGAGCGCATCGGAAGTGGCTAAATCAGCATTAGCTGGCGACACCGCCAAAATGAGACAGTTATCGCGTTTGATATAACTTAAAATCATATCCCGGATTTGTTTTTCAATATCAGCGGGTTGGTCTCCAACTGGGAGCTTGGTCATGCCAGGAAGGTCAATCAAGGTCAAATTGAGAACTTAATGAAAAACGAAAGAAAAAACACCACTATAAATCAGGAAACAAAAAAACACTATAAATCATGAAACAAAACACAAAAAACATAAATACGTTTTAAAAAATGCCCGTTGCAATCACGCTGTAAAAAGGAAGCGGTCTACTACACGGCACGACAAATAGTTCATGTTTTGTTGGCGCAACAAAACTTGCAAGTCTCACCCTCGGGGTCAACCGATTTGGCCAAATTTAGAGCGTCCGATGTGGCTAAATCCACATTGGCAGGCGTGACGGCCAAAATGAGACACGAGTCTTTACAAATGTATTGAAAGATCATGTCCTTGATCTGTATTTCAATGTCAACCGGTTGGTCGCCCACCGCGATTTTTGTCAACCCCGGCAAGTCAATTAGCGTGATATTCAACACTGCGGACGTTTGTAAAGGTTAGTGAACACGTCATGTAAACTTTTACCATAATTTCTGCGACACTATACTATTTAATGTAATAAGCACGCCATTTTTGAGCTAATTTTTTATGAAGATCCCCTAAAGGTAAAAAAAAACTTATCTTCGACTTAAGGTCTTACTAACAGAGAAAGCGACACGCCAGGTGATTTGGGCAAAACACAAAGAGTTGCTAACAAAGCTTAACTTTAGATACATTTATACAAAGGAACCGTTCTTCATTTTATGAACGCGTCGAGAAATTAAACTGTGAAGAACACGGTTGTGTTTTACTCCTTTGAGCTACATTCAAGGACTAATTGCAACGCTAGCATAACGGCGGAGCTTTGTCGTGGAATTGTTAAAGGCCACTGAATATCTTTTCTCTTATTTTATATTGACTGAATGAGAGAAACGAGAAAATTGCGTTAACGGCTTTTCCATAACTGCTGCGCATTTTTCGACAATTTTTCAACGACAATTTTTAAATTGAAAATACCTAAATTCTAACGTTGAGAAATTTTCGACATTCAAAATTTTAGAAAAAGCTGACAAATTCCGTGGACAATTGTAAATTATTTTTGCCTTTCTTCAAAGATATCTCTTTGTAAGATTCTAGGTATTATCAATTAGAACTTTACTGTCAAGATTACTACGAGAAACACTGAGTGGAAACAGCAAATTTTCCAATTTTTCAATGTAAATTAATGCAATTTTCATGTAATCGTCCATAAAAGAAGGGCGGTATACAGTGGCCAAATAACAAGTGAACTGACGACTTGACTTTTTTCACCAGGCTCACAAAAAAATAATAAAAAAAACATCTGAGAAAAGTTTAACAAATTATATCTGCTGGTTAATTATTACAGAAAATAAAAAATGAGACATGACGTATATTTCTTATGGATCACATTTCAGCATCTACTCGTTGAACTTTACTTTTAGCTCCCTACGTGCATTTTATTGGGTGCGCTGCACAAATTACTTGCCATCACGCTCTACTTATAGAAACATGTCTCTCGTAATACGATTTTTGTTCCAATTTTTATTTCCTCTCTCGAAAGTACGGAAAATATTTGTTTTTCATTTAATGGCAAATATTTGGAAAATCTTCCGTATCTTGCAAAGTTAGAGTTGACAAAGAAACCAAACAGATCTAAAAAAAATACAAATAAAACCAGAAAGTCCGACCAAATCTAAAACTAAAAAACAGCGAGTATGTTTTCAAGAATCATAGCGTAGCACTTGACGAACGCGAACTCATCGCTCACGAACTCATAATCTAATAAGAGTAAATATAACAGGGCCGACATGGATGATGTTGCATGGCCACAAAAAGTCGTTCAACCTCAACTCAAAAGAGAAAATAAAAACGCTTTTTCTTATCTTATAAGTCCAAGCTATGCTATTTATCTTTTCACACCCACTTAAAGCAGTCATTCTGATCTTAACGCACGTTACGGACTAAAAGCGGGCTTTAACGCTTGATAAAAGAAGCTTCCTATACATAAAACATACACGCAAGTAAACCAGCTTTTCATAATACGTCCTATTCAGTTTTTTATAACATGACCTTGCACGACTTCTAATTACTTCTTTCAGCAGTACCTTACAGTCCGCTTATTTTAAACATAGGTTATAAAACTTGCGATTATAAAACTTTTTGCTCAATACACAATACCTCAATTAATCATTAGTAGCACCAAAGCTCGTTTTAACGACGTTCTAACTAGCGATTAACTGGAAACAAGAGAACGCTCTCAATCTTCCTGTAACAACGAAAGAGACGCAGAATTTCATATTCGGAGACAGAAACTTTACATAGTTTTCATGAAAAAAGTATGGCACAGAAGATATGTCAATTTAATTAATAATCGCGTTTAACTGTCATCCATTAGTCCGCTAGATCGTGGGGCGTATCCGTGGTAGTATATTCTTACACTATCGCTGACTGAAGTCCCAAACCAGACCAAGTAATCCAGATATTTTCCCGCTTTGACATTTTCATTGACTGCTCAATTTTCACAGCAATATACTTTATTTCGTTTTTTACTTCACAACTGGGAATTTTCTCCCGCAAAACTCGATAAATAATTATCAAAAACCAGACTAATCCATAGAACACAATTTCTTGATATTTTCTTGATTTCTTGACTGTTCGTTACGGAACTCCTTGAAACTTGTTCAAAAAAGGTTCGCAATTTCTTCCCAAAAGAAAAAGATACGTTTTGCTTATTTGGTTCCCGAGAGATTTTCCTTTATTTTTCATTTAAGTGTCTGACGTGCCGAGGGATAACGATAAGAAACACTGCCAAGTTCTATCGATCTAACGACAAAAGGGCAGGATGAAAGGAGGGCGTTCTCGCCCCCCTTTTCCCACCCTTTTCACGCTCCTACCCACCTACCAAAAAACACACCCCACAAACTTTTTTAAAAACTAAAAGACAGTAGCAGGATACAATCAAATCTTTAGAAAACGAACTCAAAATGCATGAAACGGCAAAATTACAGCGAAACTTGATCATTTTGTTTTATGTGAGGTTAGCCACGCCTCTAGAACTTGGTAGTAGACCCAACTTCTTCTCTTTTTATAGTATTTGTCTCCCTACACTTCACCCAAGACGTTCGTGCCCTTCTTTCTTTCCTTCCTAATCAATACACCTACAGCACCGCCCACTTTTGGTTCCAAAACACGGAATTTAAAGTACAAATATTGCATAGCTTATAAATAAACAATACATAGTAATCACCAACTTATAATTCTTCTCATTTCTTCCTTTTTCAAGTACAAAAACAAAAACAAATATTTTCCCAATTTTAAAGAAATTTTCTTCGTTGTTTGTCGTCACCTCGCATTTCTCACGGTTTTCATAATATTTTCGATATTATTTTTAGTAAAAGAAATTACTGTTCTTGGAAAGAAAGTAAGACAAATGAGATTTTACCATGAGGAGAGTAAACTCTCAAATTGATTGGCATGTTGGAAATGCCTTTATTGGAGCCTGTCATTCGGTCCGTGTCAGCTTCAATTTCGCGTCGAATTTCGTCAAAATCCGCAAACTTCTTTCCTTTGGCATGCAAAAACTCGCCATATTCTGTAGAAAAATAGCAAATATTAAACATTAATTATGTTCTTTACGTTAACACACATTCTTTAAAACTTATTTCTTTTTGCAAATTGTAGTTTCTCTCCTCTTTTCATTCAAACAAATGCGTAGGCCTTATCTAAAAAATTCTTTCCGGATATTAGCACAGTGCACACACAAAACATGTGTGCCTCCTAAAGCTCTTGACCAAAAATCAATACGGCCCACAGCACAAGTTCCACGAGAGCTAGACATCCACTGTAAAAACTGGTACAGCACACCTGTATGTTTCCGTATCCGCGTACCAGTTTTTTTGCGGACAACAGAGGGCTTTTGACTATTCATCCATCGATGCCAACAAAAATATTGGATTGCTTAGCGCACGACCGAATATTTCATTGTTACGAGGATTAAAAAAAGTATTATTTTCTTTGTCTTACCTAAATTGGAGTTGACTAATTGAAGAATTAATGGACGACGCGTTACAATGCCAGAACCGCGAGGGAGGAAGTCTCTGTGACAATTAGAATTCATTAGAAATACAGAATTGACGAGTTGAAAGATGGCAACGTTTCGTTGTCCGTGTAACACGCACTTCTCAAGTAGAACTTTAAACCATAATAGGTGATCGTTACGCAAGTGCTAATCGGTTACAGCACGTAGTTAGTAAAGCTTAAGCCGGACTAAAGTGGTTAGATAAACGAAAGGTTCCAAAATTTTTACCTGCCAACAAAGTTTTCTAAAACGGAGCTTTTGCCAGCACTCTGACCACCAACGACAGCAATCTGGGGCAAATCTAAGCTCATATGCACTCCAAGTTGTGTAAAAGCATCTTGTAACCGATTCACGATCGGAATTAATTGTTCCATTCCTTGATTCCCTGTCATCGCCATTTTGCTTGTTCACCAAAACAATAACTCAAGTATTTTTTTCCTTCGGAGAACACTCCCCGAAACTGTGATTGTATGCCACAAGCTCCCAAGCAAGGATAATTTAGTAACGAGCCAAATTCATTCACACTCAAACTTTGCGAGTCAATGGTGCCTCCCTATTTCCACTTCCTCTCCAGTGACACAGCACAGCACAATTTTGACAAGCAGGAAACTTGGCCTAGAGCGCAAGGCTGCTGACTGGCGTAAGTCTGTATTTTCCTAGGATATTTTGCGCCAATAGTACATGCCTACGCCATCTAAGGACAAGAATTGATACAACTAGGTTGGCCCTACAACGTGCAACTGTTTAAATACCTTACGTATTACACCCGAGATTGGCAAAACATAGAAATTAATTCTATGGATTATGTACTTGAAATAATGAGCGGAGTAACACACAGACAAAAATACTTTTTAAACATTAAAACAACTTTCATATTACACCCGAGATGGGCGAAAGTACAGACAAATACAAAATATTAATTTATTCAATCGATCTATATGTATTCGAAAGAAAGCACAAAGTACCACACACACAGGCAAAAGTACTTTGTTGCGATTAAACATCCTTTATCCATCGAAGGACCTAGTTGGTCCCGAAGAAAAGGTACATTTCATAGATAATAAAAGAAAGGACTTAAGGTGTGTTAGAAACCATGAGCGAACAAAACTGCGTTTCTTGAAGAAGAAAATTTGGCTACGTGGCTTATAGAGCGAGTCTTTTCTTTTTGGGCTTGTTTGGTCTTGGGTCCGAATTAATCTCCTTCTTAGGCGACTGACTGGTAAAGTCCATAATAGGTTCTTGAATACGACTAGGCTCTCCTTGGGGGATTTCCCTTTTGATATCGCGTACGGAAACGTCTGCACCGGTGGAAGTGGAGTAGTTCATATTCACGCAACTTGACACTGAGTAATAGTTTAAGGTTTATTTATATCTATTAATTTACTCCAATATGTATCAACCTCCAGAAACGTTGTCACGTTTCCCCTTAGAAATAGGACGCAATCCGAACTCAATGTTTTCATATAATCGTGGTAAACTTCGCGTAAGGTAATGAAAGGTTTCGACGGGATTCTCATCAACCTTAGCGTCAATGATATTCAGTTGATTTACGAAAGCTTGCTCATCGAAAGGCGGCGTTTCCAGTTGTCCTAAAACACAATTTAAATCGTCGTTAGTTTTATATCAGTACATAAAAAAAGAAACACAGCTACGTCTAGAAACTTTTGCACCGGATGTCTTATAGTCTTCTATTTCCGTATCTTTCCGCTTCAGTATTTGGAACAGCCGCTGCTGATGTAGAATCAATTCCTTCGACGTTAATAGCAACGGTAAAGTTATCATCCTCTGGACCTTTTTTTTAACAAGAAATTGATTTACTTCCTATGTGGGAGATTTATTAAGGTTCAGGTTACAGTTTCGGGCGTCTCTTCTGTCAAATTAAATTGCCAATTAAAGGGCAATCCAGCTAATTTGCTCTTTATTAAGACTCGTAGCCGCTGTTTGTTGTCAACATTTTCCACTTCTACAGTTCCGATTTCCATCAACGACGTATGAATGCACTTGATGAAAAGGTCTGCCGACGCCTCAAGTAGGCTATTAAGTTCCTACGACCATATCCGTTCAAATAGTTAACCTCAAAGCTTTTTCGTTACTTGGCATCGGTTCAATATATCACTTTCTGTCAAGTGTTCTGACCAAATTCGACACAAATCCGTCCAAAACAGGCTCAAGCCGTTGTTAGTTCTCTCTAAACGGTAAGAAAACGCCATTTCGCCCGGCAACCGACGCCATGGTACCATACTATTTCTCGGAACTATAAAACGACCATGAACGAAATACAACGTCATTAATATCAGGTTATTAGAGCTGTATTTGGCGTTTTATTGCGCTACAAAATAAGGAGATAAGGTAGATAGCGTTATTACAATAGCTTCTTCAGTACGAATTGTTCTAGAACCTTGGTTCGGACACGTGTTCAAATACAAATTAAACAATTCGGATGGATCGGTCGCTGTAATACTTTCGTCGTTCTCAACTACAGCTTCTAAACCTTGTAAACCGCCAAAGACGATCAACATCCGTCTAAACGCCGGTAGGTTAACGTCGTCAATGGACCGGCCCTTGTCGGAAGTGCCAATCTTTAGGTCGTATTTTTTGGCGTCCAAGACTTCCGGTAAGGAATGCGCCAAGCGAACCGTATAACCCCAATAAGTTCCTTGTTCTTTCTCAGGCGTGTCCGGAGGAACGATGGTGGCTTTCCGCTTTTTGCCGGTATTGACTTCGTCGAAAGTTCGCGGTTCGAGCTGCACCGTTACGCGGACTTGTGGCTCCAACAATTTGTCGATTTGAACTTCCCGCTTCAGACCAATGTACACGTAAGAGCCTTTACCGGCCTTTACGGGTTTGTCGGTTGTGACTCCCTCTCTGTAGATATTTTTATCGTTGGGTGGAAGATGATGCGGCAGGTTTAGAGGATTCATCTGATCCGCCCATTCGAACTCACTAAATTTGGGGAATAAATGAGGCCGGAGATACGGTGGACACTCCAAAAATTGGAGAATCATGGCGAGAGTCAGAGCGTGGTGACTTCTGCGACCCATTAAGGAAAACTCGCCGTCGGCGTTCTGGGGGATCGGATCGTTGGTATCATTGTAAACGACGATTTCATGGACGCCGAACATGCTGGCGGCACGCGCCACTTGGCCCGCTAAGAAACATTTCAACTGCAAAGTTTGGGCATTAGCCATGATCGAGCAAGGCACCGCAAAGGAAATCTTTTTCAACTTGGTCTTTTTGCGCTTTTTAGCTTGTGGCTCGCCTGAAGGCTGGGAATTAGGAGCGTTTTCTCCATGGTTAAGTGTGCTGGATCCATTGTGTGACTCGGAATTAATGACTCTCTCTAAATGCGCTATAAATTTATCTGTTTTCTGTCTACGTTTCTCCTTTTTATTGTGCTTATTGTGGGTGAAAATAGAACTAGCCATGATGACTTACGTTTGACAGCTTTTAGGTGCTCTTTCCACTGCAAAAATGTTTGTTTTGTTCTGAAACACGTGGATGTCAAACCGAGAGTAATGTCGAGACTGCAAAATGAATCTGCAACCTAGTTTGTAGCAATCTCCCCCAGAGGGCTTTTTTTTATAAAGCTACAAAAAAAGATAATGGTTTAGCTTCTTTTTATCTATTGCCTGTACCAGTTTATTATAAACAATATGGTTCTTGTCCACAAAATCGCCAAATGCCACAGAGGAATTGCTTCTGAATAAAATAAAATACAATTTTGCGCAATTATTAGAAGCTTTAACTAAGAAAAGTATATGTTAAATATTTTGCACCTCATGGTAGTTTAGTTAGGACGAGCAATTAGATTGCAAAGCCCCGAAGCCTTCCGGTAGATGGTAGCTGCTTAGCTTTCGCCGTTTCGGAAAACAATGCGTTTTGTTTACCTGGCGAGTGTTTCTAGGATTTTCAGTTTGATTCAAAGTAAGCATTCTAAATTTTGTTTTGCATTATAATTACGCAGTTACATTTTTCTAGTTTAATTCCTTTATTGAAAATGATTGAAATTACATGCAACGACCGTTTGGGCAAAAAAGTTCGAGTAAAATGCAATCCGGATGACACGATTGGCGATTTGAAAAAGCTCATCGCAGCTCAGACTGGTACCCGTTGGGATAAAATTGTGCTGAAAAAGTGGTACATCATCTACAAAGACCATATTCAACTCCAAGACTGTAAGATATTGCCAACTCTTATCCGTCTCCCAGTTAATATATTTTTCAACTTAGATGAAATTCACGACGGAATGAACTTGGAACTCTACTACCAATAATTTTATAACGAAAACTATTCACTTTTTCCTTTTTCCCTGGCTACCTATGTGTTACATTCGTTTGTATCACTTGAAATTTTGTATAAATACATCGATTACATCCAAACTGTTAAAAATAATTGGATTTTTTTCCTTTTAGAAAATAACAAAAGTTTAAGAAAAAGATGCAGGTGTCGGAACGCTCATTAAAGGTGAATCGTAATCAGGTGCAGGCTGTAATGGCGGGCCTCTTTGCAATAGTTCTACTTTATCCACCAATGAACGGTACAATAAATGCACAGCTTCGCTATTCTGCAAATGATAATAATAGTGATAGCCCTAATTCTCATATTACGCAACCTAAAAACTTTACGAAATCGTTTTACTCACATGAGTGCCCGGCTGCATAGCTTTCACCAGTGTTTCTAAACGTGCGGCAGGCAATTTGGGGTGGATGTACCACAAAAGTTTGAGCATATGCCGTAATACGTTTTCCTTCCCCAAACCGGTAAAGAAAAATTCGTCGAAGACGGCCGTGCAGAAGGACTCATTAGCGAACTCATCAGCCACAGACACCAAAGACGCGACCTATTTATCCACCAAAGGTAAAAGTTTACTGTTAGGATATTTGGTCCCGTAACGCCCCAAGTAAAGGCACGGCCTCATTACCAATGAATGCAAAAAGGGATCTTCGAAGGCTCTGTCGTTATCGCTGGTGGCTAAAGTGCCTAGAATTCTCACCAAAGCAACGCGATCTTTGGATCTCGTGACCTGTAACGTGTAATACATGGCCAGGGTGCATGCGACGCTGCTGTCGTTGATATAAGCTTGGTAAGCGTCTGGCGGAGGACCTATCAAGAAATTAACAAGAATTCGAACGGTTTTTAGGGACCGAACGAGATTTATGTGTGATATTTGGAAATAAAGTATTTATTTATTTATTTAAAAATTTAAAGACGAACCACGTCGATTGTTTGACGTGGATGAATAACACAAACTGAGAGGACCAAACGGAAGTGTTGAAGGGTCTTACCAGAATGCTCGATAACCGAAATGGCCGATTCGCGTTCATCGGGAGGTAACTTCGCATTGAGGGATCTGATTTGATCATCCACCATTAAGGAAACCAAAGCTGGCAAGAATTTCGTTACTACATGAGCGTTGAGTCGTGGTTCCTTGAAATCCTAACCAAACAGACAAGTCGCTATCACAAAAACTGTAGGAGGGGTTGGAAGGCAAAAATTTATTTTCCAATGCAGTTTCAATTTCCGCGTTTAATGATTGATATAGGAAGTTGGAAAGGTCGAAAGACTTTACTTGTGAGTTAATCATGTCCCAAGCACTCAGACCCAAATTCATCATCCGTAGTAGCAAAATTAACACGGCATGGTCTCTTGGTAATGCTTCATTAGCCATTTGGTGCTGCAATAGCCGTAGGCACGACGTGGCCAAGAAGTGAACCGCGTAAGGATCACATAACATCATCGACAAATCGCCTAGAACTTGTTCTTGACCTGATTTAATACTGTCGAGAAAGCCCTATACCGAGCAAAATTAATAACTCGTCAAACAACCTTTCCTTTAGAGGCATTTATTAGCGAAAGATTTCTCCTTACTTGCAATTCTCGGGATCGTTTCACGTCCACGTTTTTTTCCCGAATGCACGCATCCACGCACCACGTAAATTTATGGCAAGGATCGACACTCGTGATGTCTTGTATATCCAAATCGTGCAACGCCATAAGCAATTCTGCTCTTAACGTGCAATAGTGCACATTTCTCGTGCGCAGAAACAAAGTTCGTAAGAACTGGAGCACCATGTCGTACAAACGCACGTTACTGCCAATCATGTGCGCTAGCTTCTGTACTACTTCTCCTTGACGTCTAACCTAAAGCCAAGAGAACAAAGGAAAGAAATACTTACAAATATTTCAAGAGTAAATGCGAATAAAGAATTTTCCATTGTAGAGGTTAATTTTTAAAAATTACAGTTTTTCAAAATTTTCAGCATTTTTGTAACCACCGAACAGATAAGAACGTACTTTGGGAGAAGGATTGAAGAAGAGATTGGTCAGATTTTCATGGTTGAATAGGACGTTTTCCTTTTCACGAATGTACTGCGTTAACAAGGGAGAAACTTCGTCCCCGAATAAAGACTGATTATCTTTCCAGATCTGGCGTTTTACAACCGTGTCACAGTCGTCGTAAAGCTCTTTGTCTTTCACCTAAATTCGGAAACAGAGCCAATTTACTTTTTGTTTCCGGAAAAGCGCAGAACTGGAGCGCACAAAAAAGAGGAAAGTACTTACAAGGACTTTGAGGTACTTATCATCTACGTGGGACATATGTTTTAACACAGCCATGACAACCGGCCTCAAAGCTTTGATTTTAATGACAGGAAAACTTTTGCTCAATAATTCTTTGAGTTTTTTATCCCTATCTTTGGCTTCCTTTTGGCTAAGTTCAGCAATCTGGTTAACCAGCTTGTCACGTAGCTCCTATAAAGTTAAACTAAGCATAAAAATCTGTTTTCATGGAGCTTAATCGAATCAATTTTTGAAACCTCCATGACTGAAGTATGAAAATCAAGCCTTCGCACTCCGTGGAGATCAAGTAATGGCATCATAGGACGCAGAGACGGCAATAAGATCCCATTCTCCACCTGCAATCACACATATTGTGCCTTCTTCATTAAACGAAATCGAAAAGCTTGTTAATTTACCTGAAATTCTTCAATGGCTTGTAAAGGATCGCTACAACTGGTTAATGCCTCTCTTAGATAGTCCCTGCCAGGAATGCCTAGTACTTCCAAGCCTACAGGTCCGGGAGGAGCTGTAATTGACGTTGTTACATTAGGTTTGCTCATTGTTTGTCTAGATTTTTGTCTAAAAGTTATCCCGAAAACACAGCACAAAACGTAGTAAACAAAAATTCTTCGCGCCTACTGCAGTCCTATCAAACTCCATGCTTTCAGTGCCATCTAGTGAGGTTGACGTTCAGCAAACTCACATCGTAGCGGTGTGGTAGCCTCAGGACCGTATCCGCCACTCGAAGAATTTCCATTCGGCCCCAGTCACCTCAAAAGTACACCGCATTCCTTTTCCACAGGGCATATTTAGACTTTAGCGTCGTAAGTTGTGTATCAGTATTTAAAAAATGCATTTGGCTTCATAGAAAAACACTTATTTAATCTTTTTGACGAACACTATATTATTTGCAAGTTTCTACAATTTATATGATGTCGAATTGAACTGTACGGCCACTGGTTGGGCTCTTATTGCTTTTTGCGACCCTCATTGCGCTAGAATTAGACAGCCCTGCCGTAACCAAAGTTATCTACGAAGGGCAAAGTTCGCGAGCCGATGTTGAGCATTAGAGAAAATGCTCGCAATTCAAGTACGTCGATTATTCAATCACCATTCATTCTTTTTCATATTTGCGCGAAACCACCCACAAAGTATAAAGATGGCAGGGTCCCTTCCAAAATATGTAGGATAGGGCATTTTCCAAATTAGGTTCCCGGTTCTTGTAGTAGGTTCGCTACTGGAGTAGCAGTCATTGCTTGTACGCTGTTTTATGCTTAACATTGCCAGTAGGGTACCGTTGGTTAGAACATCAATGTATCCTTGTTTATGTATTACTTGGATACTACTAGCTTATAAAATTGACAAAGTGTTCAAGCAGTGGCGGCTTCTCCACTTGCACTACCGCGCACCTACCAGCGCAACCGTGAAACCTAATTTGGAATATCCCCTATACAATCCAAAACGGGAAAAGTCCCATTTACCTAGACATCCTCAAAACCTGTTTCACGTGCATTTAAGGTGCCAAACCAGCTGAATGGATTCGCAAGCTCAAATTGGCACAGGGGAAAGGAGTTCACCTGTGGAATACATCGCAAAGGGCAGCACCGAATTTCACACATGAATTAGATGCAAACGCGAATTGTAGACTTTTGTCTGTCGTGATTAAGCTATATAATTATTCGGACTAGAATACTATGTAATTTGGAAAGAAAGTTGGCTCGTAAAACAAATGATTGATCAACAGAAATTATGGGTTTAATTCCAGTCCTTCAGGCGGTATAGTCCCGAGGCAGTCTAACTTTCACATAATAATGAGAAAACTTCTTTACGTTATGATGCGTACGTATTAAGTCTTAACCACAATTGTTATGGTCATTTACCCCTGTAAAACGAAGTACCTTGGCAATGGCCCATCTTTTTCGTCTTTTGTATAAAATTTACGCACGTTTCTCAAAGCGACCACGTAGTCGATGCATGTTTTCCCACTTTCTCTTTCGGATATTTTTTTCGTATGGTAGGACAATGCTCCTGTCTCTTACCTGTGAGTTTGACCAATTTTTCATGTAAATCACGTAAGCAGCTTACAGCTACGAAACTAGCCGACTTTAACCAAATAAAAAGAAGCCGCTCCTTCCCTAAACTATTTTCCCATCACAACAAAAAGATTACGGTACGGTTCTGAATGAAAGCTGTTTTCCTACTTTCTCCTAGGGTTGAAATTGAAATGCGAGCTAGGGAGCAGCAACTTTCTCCTAATTCCACCGTCCCTCTCCAATAAACGAAAA
Organism: Triops cancriformis; assembly: GCA_020615345.1. Classification (NCBI taxonomy): domain Eukaryota; kingdom Metazoa; phylum Arthropoda; class Branchiopoda; order Notostraca; family Triopsidae; genus Triops; species Triops cancriformis. Next base: position 44,714 of record JAHZNP010000314.1, read on the forward strand.
ATGAAAGTGGCAAAGAGAACCGCGGTGCTAACGAAAAGATCTAGAAACTTCCCTCCAAAACCGCACGATGTAAAAAGCCGTTTGACCACACTTTTCATCCCTGATATCCGAATCGCTTTACCTGCTGAACTTTCTTCAACCATTGTTCTAATCCGTAACTTTTTGAAACTGCTACAAGTAACGTTAGCCGATGGTGTATTAGAAACTGAGACCTCGGAATCTGATTATTCCGGTGATCTGATTTGTATAATGCAAGAGAAAACGCAAGAGAAAACGCAAGAGAAAGGGGAGCAACATAGTTGTTATCTTGGACCTCTTCTCTAGGGCGAATTGTACGCTATACCTGCTGTTTACCTGAAAGGAGAGAAAGAGGAACAGGTTTGTCTTCAGGGCTCGAACAGTGACCGAGAAATGTAGGTGAGATACTTCTTTGCAAAAATTGCAAAATAGAATATAAAAATAACATAAAGAATTTGTAATTGGCAAAAACCGGATCTGGTATTTAGTTCCAGCAACTTTTGTGCAGAATTTTCTGAAATCTTTCCTGGAACTCGCGCACGAATTCCGGCAGAGCAATGAAAGAAGAGTCTGGACAGGTGTGGTTTTATTGTTTTCGTCTCCCAACGACATTTCGTAACGAAAAAAGAAGAAGAATGAAGATTCACAAGTCAGTGAAAGGTTTCGAAGGAACCTGAGGCCAAGACATCGAAGCGGAGTTGCCTCACCTCCTCCTCACCATCACCACCCCAATTCCACCATGTAAGGCGAGTCCGTCGTCCGGACTCCTGGTAGAAAAGCCCGACGTTTCTTGTGACTTTCATCATTCACTTCCCAGTACTTCGAAGTACAGCAGCAGACTCAGTGCAGCCTTTTCGTTTAATATCCTCCTTTCCGTGAATCAACCTTTGCAACAATGAAAGCCTTCGCAGTGTGTGGAGTAGTGCTCATGGTAGCATCCTTAGGTACGTGAAGTTTCATTGTTGAGTTCTGAAAGAAATCAAGTTTACACTTTTCAAGTTCGTGAAGAGCTAACTTATTTTTTCTGCTCCCACAAACGTATTGCGCACTTTGCGTTGTGTGCATAACAATGATCAATGACGTTACATTTCAAAATCCTAAAATTCGGTATTCATTCCTTCAAAAATGTAGAGCTCAAGTTCAAGATTAAGCTTTTTCTAAATAAATGGTAGTTCAACTCATCAAAAGCAATACATAATAAAATTTGTGGTTTCTTAGGGATGGCTCAGAGGAAAGGTGATCAGGAGGATGCCTGTCAAGTCAAATCGAAAATGGTGAGCGATGTTACCTATTGCGACCGCTACCACGCTTGCATCGATGGTAAGGTAGAAGTCATCAATTGCCCCAACGGTTTGGTCTTCTCAGGACGCGGCAAAGGTGTAGCTGAGAACTGCGATTACCCTTGGCGCAGCGACTACTGCGCAGGCAAACAATTAGCTAGTAAGTCCCACACTTCCATTTACCCGCTAAGAAAAACTGAAACTAAAACAATGACTTTTTATCAACAGATCCCCCTATTGGCACTGAACACTGCGACTGGTTGTACGGCATCTTCGGCCACGAATCTTCCTGCACCCGTTACTGGACTTGCTGGAACGGTACCGCTGTTGAACAATTCTGCATTGGTGGTCTGCTCTATAACGAAGATACTCACTCTTGCGACTGGCCCCAGAACGTCGAAGGCTGCCAAAAGCACCGTAAGTCATCTTTAGAAAATCCTCTTTAGAAAATTAAAAGATTAAAAAAAGTGTAGAATGGAGACTTTTGTAGAAGGACACCTGAATGATGGAATTATGTTTTCTTTTTAGCTCTCTGCAAAGATGATGCCAACGGTAACGTGCCCTTGGGCAAATCTTGCAACCGTTACTGGGCCTGCCAAGGAGGTTACCCTCGTCTCCAACGTTGTCCCGCTACTTTGGTCTTCGACAAACGTTCTCTTCGTTGTGTGAACCCACCCACTGAAGACTGTGACGTTCCCGCTACCGTTGCTCCCGATACCGTCGAAACCAAGGAAAACCGCAACATTCCTGAAGTGGAAGAAGACGAGGAGGAAGAGCTCCCCGCTGGAGCCCCCGCACCTTTGGGTTTGAACCCCGCTCAACGACGCCCAGCCATCCGAAGCTAAAAAGGCTCCCATGTTGGTTGACTTTTTGAAAGGTTTAAATCCTTGCCAGCACTGTTTTTCTTGACTCTGTTTTCTCTTCGTTTTCTTTACCACATAGATTGTGTACATATAAGAAAAAAAAAGAATTTTATTGAAGAGAAAGAACACATTTTTTGTGCTTTAAGATTTTCCGCCCTTGTCATGAAAGAGTGTACCCCTACTTTACGTTTGTAAATAAAGTACTGTAAAAAAAACCGTCCTGAATTTACTATTTCTTACCAGTTGCCTCTGGAAGTTTTAAAATATTTACCATAAATGTTTAAAAACATGATAATTTTTTGTAAAAGAAAACGACATCAGGTGCAAAAGGTGTCAGAAAAAATACTGCACTATAATTTCAGGGTTAATATATAATACACTATGGTGTAATTTAATGATTGTCCACACTGCATTTTATAATTAGTATCTTATAATACTTTTTTACGAACAAATGTTAACGTTCCGAAACAATGAATCTTGTTTCAAGTACGGAAAACTTTCGCGTTGGAGAAATGCAAAGTTCAGTTTATTGCGTTTCGGAAGAAAACAAGTCCGACAATGCGAATCTATCACGCTTTCTTAAACTCATTTTCTTACTGTTATAGCGTGAAACCTGATTCCCTTTGACATTTCGTATTTTCAACGCTGATATTTGGCTCTGAATAGGTACCAAAGTGACGATTATTCTTTCATCGAGACACGGACTTGTTAATTATACTGGGCGAGCACAAGTGTAAAATTTGGTAGTATCGGAAGAATTAAAGCAGTACATTTCAAACCTGACGAAACTATCCAAAACTGTGTAGAAGTTCTCTCTTTTTTTCTGTGTAACTAAACACTCATTGGAATCCGCCTTGCATTTTGTTAAAAAAAAGACGTTCACCAGAAATTTACCAATATTGGGTGAAAATAACTTTGTGTGACTAGCAGCTGCTAGTCACACAAAGTTATTTTATCTTACCTAGGGGTGTCGCGAGGGGAGGGTGTGGGGGTGCACCCCTCCAATAATGGGTCAGAAAGCCCCCAGTAAAACCTTGGTCGATGTCTGTAATATTCAGAAGTCAAAAAGGTGTTTTCAAATTTTAGATAAACAATAAATACTACTTTAGTTGCTGTTTCAATAATATGATGGTCTGTAAAAGTTATTTTAGTACAGTCTGTCAATTCGTCAAATACAGTTGGCAAAATCACTCCCCCCTGTCCCAACAGACCCACTCGGGACGCCCCGGGTGATAAGCCATTGTGAAATGGAGAAATTTGTGAAAACACTAACCAGAGGGTAGATGGTACTTTCAATCGAATCCAATGAATATCACAGAGCAAGTACGAAAGGTGTGAGAGACGTTTCGTCCCACCATAAGATTGCGGCAATATATTGATTTTTTTTGGTGTTTTTTATACTACATTTCAGATAGTAAATTACAGGTATACGACTTTATATTTGTTTTATATTGATTTGGTTGTTATTGTGAATTGTATCTTTTTCACCCTTATATGTCACGAATGTACGCTTTCGCTATGTATTCCGTCTATTAACTGATATTAACACAAATTTAACACTGCTAATCCGTGTGATTTACTATCTGAAATTTATTAATGAAAAAACAAACAAGTACAATACATTGCCTTACTTTGCATTCGATGTAAAATGGGCTGGGACGAAATTACGGTGGGACGAAACGTCTAGTCCCCGTACGGAAGTTCTTCCTGACAAACTTACCATGTAGCATGTATAAAGTTGTTAAGTCTGTGCAGTGTGAAATTCAATATTTTAATTCCTCAAATTTCTAAGGAATATGTTGTATATGCCCTTGATCGGAAGTTCTGAGCCGTCGAATTCGTCCATGTGAACGGAAATTTCCGTGAAATCGTCACCGATGATTATTTAAACCAAGAAGAATACATGTGTAAATGGATAAGACTTCAAACACTTGAGGAGTAAACCGTATGTTTATTGTTTCGCGGAACACGTAAGGAATTTATAGAGAAAACAAGACGGAAGTTGTCCATAAAAGTAGAACCTATTACACTTTCTTTTCTTTATTTATTTTTTGCTTATTTTACTCGCAGGAAATTTCACTCAAGAGTTTTTTGGAAGCCAGTACCGGCAGCATATGGATGGACTCGCTGGGAGATTCGACAGTTGATATTAGATGAACCCGTAACCTCTCAAGGCTTCATTGCAACTTTACACTTTTTATACTTCTTCAATAACTATATATAAGAAAAGAGACAAGTGAGCAATGGCAGGTGAAAACATACAATAGTTACCATTGTGGTACGTTTTCAGGTTCGTCACAAGATAACGTATTTTCGTTGACAACCTGTTCGCCACATCCAATCAGACGTGGGTACTGGTTGACGCACGTGATAAGATGTTTGCAATCACCGCCCGGTAGAGCAAAGCGCGGGAAAGGCAAAAAAAGGCGGGAGAGGGAACCCGCGGGAATGGAAGATGGTTCAGGGCAACGGAAACCAATTACAGCTGTTTCCCCAATGATATTTTAATATTCAATTTAACTTCGTAACAGGTATCTCGTTCTTTTTCTATTGTTATATTACCAGCAGGATCACAGCCTTGCTCCAAAAGCTCATCGGGCCAGTTGCAACCATGGGTTCTTTCATCATAAGCCAAACCCTTTTCGCAAGGTACTTCCTCAGGTTCTCCATAAGCACATCGGAGGTACGAGGTTTGACAGCCCGGACCGGCCGTAAATAAACCGAAGGAGTAAGGACAAGCCGAGGACAAATCTTCTTGCACTACAAGGAAAGATATGTTAAAGATAAGTTGAGGGTTACAACAGTTACGAAGATACTTACGCTCATAGAGGCGATCTTCACAGTTAACGGCCCAGTGGTAGTTGCAGTAGTTGTGGACGGAACCGTGGCCGTCGAAAAGTAGGCCGTTTTCGCAGGTTTCAAGGGTTAGGGTTCCATTCTCGCATTTGTAAAACTGGTCACAGTTTTTAGGGTGAGAATACGTCTGCAGACCGTACGGCTCCGGACAAGATGACACGTCACGGTAAGCAGGTTTTAAACTGGCTGTTATTGAAATGGGAAAAACAAAAGCAAAAGGGGAGATTGTTTGATCAGTCTCGGACTTGAGATCTAAGGCGGCAAGGTCAGCAACAAAACAAACACGTGAACCGCCCCATCCCTTCAGATTTTATCTCTGAGGGAGTTACTTTCCTTTCAGGACCCATGACTGACCCAAGGCCATGATACAGTTCTTCCAAACAAAAACGATCAACCCAGAAAGGGTTTAGTCTACCAAGCTGGTCCGTCTTTTACGATAATTCTGGTTTAATTACTATTGACACCAAATCTTTGACTGAACCGGATTTATCTTAATCCAAATAGTCCTGACAGAATTAATCAATACGAGACAAGTTCATTTTGGTAGACTGAAGGAATTGCATTTTTTAAAAAAAAAATAGCATGTCAGGATTCAGCTACTGATACAACCGAAATGACACGAACTTTCGGTACGTAACCAAAAGTGAAATCTTTCTATTGAAAGTATCATTTTCGACTGAGACTAGAATCTACGAAGAAAAAAATCTGTCGAAAGTATTTTTTATTGAAAGCTGATGAAATAAATGGGGAGGGAAAATATTTTAAAATCCATTAAACCGAATAGAGTGAGAAATCTGAGAAACTGTGTATCAGATATTGTGTAAACTATGTATATTATGCGCCTGGATAGTTTTATTGGGATACCCGAAGAATCTTCCCGAAGTCTCTTTTATTCTTGAAGGTGTTGGTAGTTTCCTTGACTGGAAGTCTATAAATGGAAAATCGTCGATGAGAACAACCTTGTATAGGTTCTAAAACGTTCAGGTATAAGCGACCTTGATTGGGTACCGGGGTGGTCTATCTCTCTGCGAAGAAATAGTGTACCACACCCAGGCTACAATCTTGAAGGTGATCGAAAACTCACTTTGTAACAACGTACTATAATACCTTCATTAGCTTATTCCGTTCATTATAACAAATTGATTCAAGACTTTTTCCGTGATTTTGCTAGACTTTTTACAATACTTACAGTCCATAAGTAATTTGGATTCCTCCGTGAAGTAATCCAATCACTTACGAAATCATGCTGAAATTGCTGTTCAGATTCCTTAAAAGAAATAGTTACCCGAATGAGCCAGATGAAACAAGGCACAAGCCAACCAAAGTTTCCACATGATCACTGCAATTTTTTTTCCGCGTACAAAAAGTTCGAGTTAAAAGAGTTAGAATAATCCGACGAAGGGAAAAGGCTTTCTAAACCCAAAATCCCTGGTTAACTGGTACCACAGAAGATCACAAGTGATGGGGAGTGTTGAATCAAGCCGGTCTTGCCACGACTTGCGACCAACAAGTGAGTCTTTGAGAAGTTGGCACCTGTGACTGTGCGGGCCTTTAAGGCTCGTTTCATGGTTGCCTTTGAAAGGTGGGTGCACACTTATCAAAGAAGGCCAGTACCTCAGGGTATGGGTGGTTTCGTAAACCGCTACTCACCGAACATTTCCAAAGTCTCTCGGAAAATTATACGCTACAACTCTCTCAGTGAGCATTTCCTCAACTTGTTGGAAAAACTCTTTCTACCCTACTTTCTATTCATATCATGGAGAGATTTTTGAATCTTAGCATTTCCCGCGCTTTCTCGTACAAGTATTTCGAGATAACTTCATCTCGAAAAAGCGAGCGATTTGGCCAACTTTATAAGGTAACAGCACTCGTCCAGCGGCTGGGAGTGAAAGGTAGAATGGAGCAAGACAAAACATATTCATTGAGAGTTTCGTCTCCAGGCTAATAGCCTAGATTCCGACTTGTGCAGGTGTCTTGACGGGAGTACGACCGAACGAAGGAACCACACCCAAGTCAGAGCTATACATACAAGAACGCCATGGACTTGGATGCATGATTGGGTTCCGCTTTTTGACTAGAGACGCTATAGCGGACCCTTTCAGTTGGCGAACATGGGTGTCTGACGAAGCGAGTTGATTATTCCACCCCATCAGCAAAGAGATTACCGACGAAAGTATCTTTGTACCTTCTAAACGAGCCAGTCAATGAAAATGTGGACCGCGTGGTGACTTGGCTCTGACGAATCACTTCTGGTCGATGACTCGGTTCGCTACAGGCTCTTTAAAAACGCAGGAGAGAAAGTTTCCCCTGCCAAACAGGTGATGAACGGACCGAAACGACTCTTTGAGGTTTCAACTTAAGTCCCTTCAACTCTTCGGGAACAAATAAAACCCCCAAGTCCTAACTACAGGTCCATGGAACTTTTCTTAATAGCCATCGTGCACCTTCTCAGTCGTAAAAATAAACGCGGTGGAAAGTGTCAGCCCTTCGTCAAGAGAACTGACCTCGTTATAAACCCTTTTCCCAAAGTCATTGAACGCCAAAGCAATTGGTATCTTCAGGGAATAAAGAGAGCAACGTGGTTGCCGATTTATTTTTACAATCAAATTTTGTACAACAATTTACTGACGAATAACAGTACGATCACCGGTTTTCTTATCACCGCCCAAAATGGGATGGTCCTTGTACCAATCCTCACTAGAAAATACAACAATGAAAAGAACATTAATAACAAGAAAAAAAAACGTTCTCATCTGTTAAAAATAAAAGTATTTACCAGCCAGCAACGTTTTCGGGAGCCTCGCATTGTTTGGTATCAGAGTTGAAAACCAAACCCAAATCACAGGTACCTTCACGGGGTGTAATTCCGTTCAAGCAAATGTAGAATTTCTGGCAATCCTCATGACCATAACGAGGGTGAGCTTCTTTAGGGCCAGTAGATTCTTCTTCGTCTTTGGGGCATTGGAATCCGTCAGCCAATTCTACATTTAAAAAAAAATGAAAATCGTACCAGTTTCGGCAAAAAAAAATCTAGTTACTTTCTGCACGGATACAGCCAGGGCGATTGGCAATAGCGGGCCAGGCGCAAGTTGCGGTATTTTCATCGAAAACTAAATTAGCAGGGCAAGTATTTTGTTGTTCAGTGCCATCGACGCAAGTGTAGAAGATGTGGCAAGTGGCAGGGTCGGGGTGGGCGAAAATACCGTTACGTCTTTCACAGTTGCCGATAGGCTGCGCTGGCTCTGAAACAACAAAGAAATTTATGTACCCTTGATCTCGAGTAGAAATTGGGCGCGACTGTGCTGATGACGATGGCTTATATAAATCAATAATTTATACGAATAAATCGAATTGAGATCGTATAATAAATTAAATATAACGACTTTAAATTGTATGAAAAATATTTCTGGAAGAAGACTCGGGTTTTAAAGTTACAGGAACAGAAATTTGGTACGAAATATATATGATTTCCTAAAAACTGATTCTTTTTTTAAGCTTTGGGAATCAAGTACGAGAAACTAGAGTTAATTTCAACTTACGAAGTTCAGTTCGGTCGCCACAGTCGGTGTTGTAGGGGTGATCGCATTTGCTTGTGCCGCGGTTCAGGGGGTCAAAAATCAAACCATCTGGGCATAATTTCTCTTCAGCTACGCCATCCACACATTCGTAGAATTTATCACACTGAATCGGATCCTCGAACTGTCCCTTGGGTTTGGGGCACCGAAAATCCGTCGCAGCACCTATTGCAAAAACACAAAATCACCACAAACTTTCTACTAAGCCAATTTCCGTTCTTGCTTTTAAAACTACCTACAAAAAAGTCATCGTTTTTTTGCCATTAAGTAAATAAAACTGGGCTTACCAGCAATAGCTGCAAGGGACACGACTAAAATAATGGATTTCATATTCACGAGAGTTGTTCCAATTGATCTCTGAAATTTAGGCTCGCAATCCTGCTCCTTTTAAGTCAAGACTGTTTCGGGATGCCCGGTACCTCGTCGATTTTGTCTCCCTCCTCTCTCTCCCCTTGTTCGTATCGAAACCTGAGGGAAAACCGGTAGTAGAGGGTGCTTGCAGCGTTGCAACATGGAAACTTTTCCAGAGAAAGTGAAAGTGTAAGTTTTCTAAATGCTTACGGCGTTTTTCTAAGGGGGGCAGCCTATTTTTCTTGTTGTTCCCAAACTATCACAGACTCTGCGTAATAACGGGATTTACCTTTCAAATTCCATCCTTCATTAGCTCGCCTTTCTCGGGAAACGATGCAATCATTGAAACAAAGAAGACTTCATGTCCTTTTGAGCTAGTACCGTTAAAACGTTATCTTGACTTATTCAACTGTACTTTCTCTGTTTGACAAGAGGCTTTCAGAAAACAACACAAGTCACGTGTTTGCTTGGCCTAGATTCGAGATTCTGTTTTGCAGGATGACTAGGTCAACTCAGGTCAAAGTGAAAGGCGCTAGGCAAAAGCTCCCGTTTCTGCTCACAGCTTCTTTCACTTTCTAAAAGCCTTTTTTTTGTTAAAAACTTGCATGGAATAATAATTAGTCACGTTCGTTATTCATTTTCCAAAAAACTGCGTGTGAAGTAATCCATTTTTCGGCAAGGCGTTCTGAGTACCAAGGTTACATTTAATGACATATAAATGGCAGCTGCCAATACACAGTTGCAGAGCTGGTCTTACGAGAATTGGGTTTCCTTTCATTTCGAGCGGGCAAGAAGAGCCCCAAGATTTGTTTTCTAGGTTAACAGTAATTCTCTTTTGGGGTTGGACGCCTGTGTTGATTCGTCCGGACTTTCTGAACTTTCCTCTTGGCTTTAAAACCGGGCTTGAAAAACGCAGATAAAGATGAGGTGCATCAACCAGTTTGACTTCGACCAGTGAAAGCTTTCGATATGGCACACAAGAGCTGCTGGACGTATCTGTGCGCTGCTTTGATCATAGGATCCGCTCTTGGTAACCATTTCGCTTTTGTTAATTTTATTTATACATTACTACTACTACAGAATACTAAAAGAAGATGCTTCTGAGGAAGACTTGTACAAGAGTAGTTCGTTCGCGGAAAAACATAAGATTTTCCTTTCTTTGTACTTTTGACCCAATTTCGGTTCACTTTCACATCTTGCCGCGTGACGTAACTCGAATAGGTTCTTTGTCAAGAGAGTTCTCAGTAGTTTCATTAATTGAGCCGTTTCCCAATTAAATCATAAAATTGGCCTCGTCAAATATTAAACGTTTTACGATCATTGTTCTCTAACAGTGAGAGCCCAAAACGAGGATTGTCCCGAGCCAGATGGATTCTTTGCTGATTCCGAACAGTGCGACAGATACTACGAGTGTGTCGATGGTGCATTAACCGAACATCTATGCCCGGATGGACTTGTGTACGCTGATCTTGGAAACCACATCTTCAAATGTGACTTCCCGTTCAACGTTAAATGCGGAGATCGTCCTGCTCTCCGTATGTTCAATTTCTAAACTTCTACTTAATTAACTATTTATTTCACACCTATATTTCTCCTTTAATCCGTTCTCATTTTTCTCAGACTTACAATTTTTATGATTTTAATATTTATTATTTTAATATTGTTTATTTTAATATTTTTTATTTTAATACAGTATTTATGATGTTAATATTTATAGTTTGAATCTTTACGATTTTAATATTTACGATTTTAATATTTATGATTTAATCTTTATGATGTTAATATTTAGGATCATGATTTATGGCTATGATTTATGATTATGCTATAACTAGAACTGTGCGCTAAACTCTTGGTATCTTGCAGAGAAGCCTCAGCCTAGTGCGAATTGTCCTCGCAGAAATGGTTACTTCGCTCATCCTGATCCCACCGTGTGCGATCAGTTCCATTTCTGCTCTGATGGTCAGTTTAACCTCGTGACATGCCCCACTGGTTTGGTTTTCGACTTGAAATCTGGTACTTGCTCCTGGCCCGGCGAAGCTAACCGCACTGGCTGCTCAAGCAAAGGCAAGTTTGTTTCCTGTTTTAAATTACCGAAAGCTTTGAAATATAATAACATGGACTTTGAACAGATGTGGTTCAATTCGATTGCCCTCCACCCGTGCCAAATGATCCTAGTGGCATTACTAACCCACTTTACCCTGATCCTACCGACTGCCAGTACTTCTATGTGTGCATTAATGGCGTAGAAGCCCGCCGTAACGGTTGCTCGTTAGGTCAAGTCTACAACGACGCCACCAAGCGGTGTGACAAGCCCAAGAACGTACCTGAATGGTAATCCTTTGCATTTTGCTCTGAAAATGTATCGTAATCTTAATTCTTTTTTTATAATTATAGCAAGGACTGGTACAAGAATTCCGGAGCTGAGGAGGAAGACGAAGAGGAAGAGGAAGTCATTGTCACTCCTAAGCCCAAATCCTCCAAGAGACGACCGCAACAGCAAGAGTAGTGCACATTTATGAGAAGACACGAAGCTTTTGTTAATACTTTTACTTCTATTTCTTACAAATACATGACCACAATACTTTACGAAGTTCAGAACTGCATATACAGAATAAGAAAAAATTACTAGCGAAATTAAACAGTTCAAGGTTGTTGGCAACTGCGCGGAACAGCTGAAAAGGGTAATCTTCTGTGCGGGCTTCAGATAAAAACACAAATAAAATGCCCATGGGCATGGTCGAGAAAATAAATATAACCACGAGTATCCATAACAAACGAATGAGTCTTTTCTCCTCAGGAGTTGTAACTAACGTATTTTTGCGATGTGGTGACAGCGGAAGCGGCCCTGGCGGACAGGGCCCGCAAGCATGAACAATGTTTTGGCGCTTCCTGAGTACGTGGCGAAACCTGACGATGATTACGGCGTTTAGAGCACAAAGTACGATGCAAGGAAAGAACCGAGATAAGCTTTCGTTGATCCACATATAAGCTCGCCATCCTGGTGTGGTAGTAAGCACGGTGTTTTCCGATATACTGCAATTTAAGCAATATAGGTCTTCCAAGCAGCCAGTTGTTTTGCGGAACGCTAGAGGGAGTTGGGTGAGGAAGGCCAGAAGAGCACTGGCCAGTAAAGCATTCCGGGCCACGGAAGTTTGATGCACTTTGCGGAAATCCGCAGGTTTGCAGACAGAATAAAACCGCTCAATGGTCATGCAAACAATCACGTAAACCGAGAATGTCATCAGGCTGTTGGCCAAGGGGATTTCAAGGTGAGCTTGGCTAAACACCCCAGGCCAGTCACGACAGTACTTTACTTCATCTTGATACGCAAACAGATGATACACGACCGGAAAACTAGAGACCATAACGGCTACATTACTCGCGCCTAAGGCGATTAAATAACTCTGAGTCACGCCAGTGATTTTGGACTTTTTGACAGCACTTAAGCCCCAGATGTTGACGATGATTCCTACACTTAAGACGATGGGCGCGATGATGACGTAACTAACCAAATTTAACGTCGGGAAAGGTCTTTTGAGATCAGACAATACGCCCATGACTGACGTCTTCGACAAATGTTGTTTCTCGTTAATCACACGGAACCATGATCACAAACTGAAATGTGAAAACTCTTTGGAGCGATGTTGTGACATTAGAGCATTACAAGGGAGGTCAAAAAGGGAGGAGTGAGATAGCGAAGATCCACCGTGACGCCTATAAAGGGCTCTTGAGCTCTTTTGATAAGATAAAAACTGAACCCATGTCATATATATGCCAACACTTCGATACGCCACAAGCAGTTACGTACTAGCCGCCCCATGATCCACTAATTAATACAGCACTAAATGGGTTTCTCGCTTTCTGCTGCTTTTCTGAATATTTCAAGCGGCGAACTTTCAAGGTGTTATCAACCGCCCCAAGGCAATACACGTTGATTAATTCCATGAATTCCGTTTCAGTGCACGAAACCACATCCTCTCCAGATGTGGTCGTTTCAATGAAAATCTCATTAAATATAACCCTCTAACAAGGGCAAAGTTCGTAACGTGAAGTCTAACCAACTCAACGAAAAATAACTAAACTATGCTACAATTTGCAGAACGTGGAAGTCACATTATGATGCGTGCGAGTAGACTATTAATGTATTAAATATAGTGTACTAATAGGTTAGAAGCAAGAGATTTTATTGGCGGAAGGCAAACAATGTGCGAAACACAGCAATATGCAGCAGTAAGGACTCCGGGACAATATGGACTAGTAACAATTTCTCGTTTTCATTTTTTACACAACCTAAAGTGTAGTCCAAAACTTTACTTACTAGACTAATGTCTGTCTAGTTATCAAACTAGCAATTGTAGGTTTGGAGAAACGATAAATAATAATGAACTATTATTCAAATTAGAGGCTATTTCTTGTAAATGTTGTCCGACCCTATTGACAGATTGGACACGGCTTCCTGAGTTGAAAACTCGGCCACCGAATTTTTATTTTTACTGCATGATTGGCATAAACTATTTTTTTAACTTGCTTTGTCATAATACTCATACATCCAGTACTCATATTCTTATTACATTATTATGGTAATGGTAACAATATTAATAAATTAATCTTATTATTTTTGACATATTGTACAATGCGCCGAGTTCAATTGAGAAAATATTTGCGAAAAATTATAGTTTTAGGGGAATTATATGCTAAATGGCGTGAGCGATTTCGCAAAAACTAATAAGGATTTCCTTAAACAATCTCGAAAAGAAAATTTTGGATCGTAATGTCTAGTGAGTCAAGTTACAACTTTTTTGCAGAAGCAATTTACAACATTCGATTGCATGTTTCACTAGAGCCACGTGAAAGTATTCTTTTAAAGGAAACGGGATTCAAATTTAATTTCGGAATCGTCACCTAGAATATTTCGAAAAACTATTTGGATGATAAACCCGAAACTAACCGACGGATTCGAATTCCGTTTTCGCTTTTAAATTAGACAAAAGGTGATATACTGTACCTTGAGATCGTACATTTAGAAATGTTTGTTTGTTTTTAAATAAAGTTGAAATTTGATTCACTTTTTAAAAATCGATTAAAAACTTCTTGAAGAAAAATTCACCGAGGTGCACCGGAGCCATAAGCTCAAACATTTACAGAGCTATTTTAATTTTATTTTAGTATGAAGGATAGTCTTTAATTTTTAAAACGTTTTTCAATTCGTAAATAAACAACACTCTTGGCTTTAAAAAGCCTAGTATAGACTACTGTACAATTTCCTTAGCAAACTATGGCTAAGCTTTTAATAGATGTTCTTTAACTTACACTTTACTTAACTATATATTATACAATAAGTCTTTAAGGTTAACCAAAATACACACCAATGAATGTAAAACCTTTCGTAAAATGCAAGCGGCAGAAATAAATTCGTATTATTTTCTTACGTGATCCTTGTTCCATTTTATTCGCTTTTTTCTATTTAACAAAATTTGATGCAATATCTTATAAAATAATATAATAGTTATTATAACTTACACAGAAATTGACTCCGGGTAATATCCATTGCCAAACGCAGGGAAAAATATGCACTTCTCGTGGATCTTTTCGCGCAATTGTTGAGGATTTTAGAAACGATTTGCTTATTCACCATCACTACAGCCATCTGCTGTCGTAAATTTACACCTTGACGCCTCCTGGCTCCGACTTGCCCAGCTGATTATTTTTAACATTTAGACCTGTTGTCTTGTTATCCAAAACGAGACCCGAATTTTCCAATTTTCCTGTTTTAAATGTGGCTTTTCAATACAATTTTGCTCAGAGCACCACGTAACTAAGTACACGAATCAATACTTACTTGTAGTAACATTTTATTCGTTATTTGTCTTACAGGAGTTAGTTGCGATCAATATCAACGTTTCATCATGCAAAGGAAGTATCCCCGTTGTGGACGAGGTCGGGGAGCTGGTTGTCCACAATCTTTGCTTGGTATATCTACATAGATTCCCGACCCCATATTTTCATTTTTGGGGTAATTTTTTCCAGGCCCCGAAACATTAAATTTGCAACCCAGCTCCGGTACTGTAACGTTCAATGGAACGTATGAAGATCAGAGTACCAGAAAAACGGAAACAAGAACTACCCGCGGTAGTTTTACTTCAGCTTATTCCGCTAGAGTCAACTTCCACACGCAAGTGCTTCGAGCAAATTCACAGGGGCGTGGCGCAGAGCCTTTTGGACCCTCCTACTATCTCCGTGATTGGAGACAGCCGTCTGTCTCTTCGCGGAAAATCAGAAACTGGAGAGAAAGAAATCAGCGTCGGCTTGATGGTAAATGCGGAATCTAAAATAGAATTCTGGATTGTATTCATGTATGTTTAAAACATTATGTTTGTGTAGAAACATTGGATGCTGTTGAGGGCACAGCAATAGAAAGTTTACAGCGACTCCGGACGTGGGAACATACAGATGTAGACCGTGAATCTAGTGAACAACCGCGAGGTTGGACAGATTTCAGAATCTTTTCGTATAACGTCCTGTCCCAAGCCTTACTTGAGGAACATCGTCAATTGTACAATGGCATCCCGCCTCGTTGCCTTGATTGGAGCTACCGAAAAGCTCATTTCGAAAGAGAATTCGATTTATATTCAGCTGACGTAATTACTTCCTTTCATTACAGACATAGAATTATTTTTTTTTAATTCTATCTTAGGTTATTTGCTTACAAGAAGTGCAAGCGAATCACTTTGAATCGTTTTTCCAACGCTTTTTAGGATCTAGAGGTAACACTCGTAGAGTTTTGTTTTGAAATTTCATGTTATATTTTCTTACTGCTTTTATTTTGCTTCATTTATCTAAATTCTTCGTATTCTTATTATAAGGTTACAAGGGAATTTATAAGCGGAGAACGGGTGACAAACCGGATGGATGTGCCATCTTTTATAAGGAGAGCAAGTTCATGCTGTTACAACACAAGGCTGTGGAGTATCGGCAAAGAGGTGTGCGAGTATTGGACCGAGACAACGTAGCCTTGATCGCTCTGTTGGCACCCAGAGATTCAGAAGCTGATGGCGATCGTCGATTATGCGTCGCTACGACCCATTTGTTGTACAACCCACGTCGACACGATATCAAACTAGCTCAGCTGCAGCTCTTATTCGCCGAACTAGACCACGTGGCTTACAAAGAGGACAGTTCGCCCCATCCGTACATACCAGTCGTCCTAACTGGGGATTTTAACTTGGAACCACAAAGTAGCGTTTACGAGTTTGTGACGCACGGCGAATTGGAATATGGCGGCTTGACGGACAAGACTTTGCGACGGAGTTTGGGAGGGTCAAAAATGTCCAGAGAATTACTGCCGCCTGAACTGCGAATCAGTGACCAATGTCAGCATTCAACCGTTCATATGACGCGCAATTTCAGCGCCGGGAATGACAATCCGACGAATTCGCATACATTTGCGACGGGTTGCTTGAGTCATAAACTGCAATTAAATTCCGTCTATTCGAATGAATATACGCAAGATGGGCCTTCAAATGTTACAGCAAATCAGGATCGGTGGACCACGGTCGATTATATTTTTTACAGGTAATTTAAGTAGCAGCCTTTAAAAAAAGGAAATACTTTGGAGTACAGAAAAAGTAATGTGCCCTGTCTTGAGTGTTTTGCCAATACTCATTTGTTGGAGATTGTTAGTTTTCTTTTGTTTTCGCACTTGTGTGATGTTTTTCTATTTCTTTCAGCGAGTCTGGTGTACCTGTGGAAGAAGGATCGTCCGTTCCTTCGTTGTCCTTGTTAGGGAAGTTGCGTTTACCCACTGCAACGGAGTGCAATCGATTAGGAAAGATGCCCAATGAAGCCAGTCCGTCTGATCATTATCCTCTCGTGGCATCTTTTCGCTGGCGCTGGGCGTAAGCGGTGTTCTTACCTATGGAATGATTTACAAAATTACCTGACGAATATACAAACGGTTTTTCTTCACTGTGTTAATGGGTTGCTCGATCACGTTTACCTGTTTATGCTTCACTTGGTATGGAGAACGAGGAATGTATAATACATTTTATGAAAGAGATGGAATGCAATTTTTGGTACATTTCTGTTCATCTATTACTTTTACGGGTACAATGCATGAAAAGAAAGTTATAAGTGGTTGAGGTAATGAAGTCACGTTCGGCGGATGAAAACTTTTCACTAATTTGTGAATAGATTGAGGTAGAGGACTTTTATCAAAGCATTTAATCGTAGACTCGTTAGGTAAAACTCGTCTTTTCACTCTGGTGATTTTGCTAACCCTGATATTGTGAGTTGTCCGCTTTCTCAGCCGTGTCAATTTGCTGCAATCGGCCTTCAGTACCATACTCGTACAACGCAGACAAACAGAGAGGTGAGAAAGCGAAAGTGGCCGAGACAATGACTGGTAAAAGGTGGGGCTGATACTGACAGGTGACACCTGAAGATAATATTTTTCTAGCGGCGATCGGAATTTGACACTGACAGCTTACCACCGTGTCGCTAATATAAATATCCTGCAGTGCGACCAAATTGTCATCAACACTTCAATTCCAGCTCTTAACAGCTCAACAACCCTTCTTCATATACCATGCAGGTATTTTCGGAAACGTTTTAAATATACAAGTCCTAATAAAGATTAATTATTTCATGGAAACGAAGGCAATTTTAGTTCTCGCTTTGGCTACTTTGGCTTCCGCCAACTTGTACGCCGTCGCCCCGTACAAGGAGTCTTACGTTAGTTAAATTATGACATAAATTCTATAACTCGTTGTTAATAAGCGACGATTTCAGGCACCGGCGCACTACAACTTCGATTACGCAGTCAAAGACGGAAAATCTTACGTTGATATGGGTCACAAGGAAAGCCGCGATAAGGATGTGACCAAGGGATCTTACAATGTAGTACTCCCTGACGGCCGTCGCCAAGTACGTGATTAACATTCACTCAATTTTAGTTTGATGCTGATAGCATCTTTTTAATACTTTTAGGTTGTCAACTACTATGTTGACGGATACAGTGGGTACGTTGCTGATGTGCAGTACGTTGGCGAGAAGGCTTATGCTCCCGCTTACGCTCCCGTGTATGCCCCTAAAGTTGTATACCCCGCCCCTAAGGCTGTGTACCGCGCCCCCGTAGTCGCTTATCAACCCGCCTACAAACCCGTTTACCAACCCGCTCCTGTGATAACTTATGCTGCACCCAAATACTATTAATTCTTTGCAGAATATGCTGCGCTACTCCACCGAAGATGAGATATGACAAGATGATATATGATATAGGAAAAATAAATAAAAAGATAATACGAATAAATAACAACTTTTAATTGCATTTTGTAATATGCAAGAGTACAACGTTAGCTTAGAATGTTAAGTTGGATACTTTGAATATCCCGGAATATGACCGGCTGTTTCAGCATTCCGGTTGGTCAACCATAGCCATTCCTATTATGGAGTAGACTACCACACTACAGATCACAAGATTCTAGGACGCTTTTAGTTTTATATTAGCGTTTGTTAGAAATATTTAATATGACAAGTTTACTAGTCTTTAGAGTAATGAGCATTTGCTCACTGTCTTTTTTTTTTTGGGGGGGGGGGGGGGGGCAAGGCAGTCTTTTTTTTCATCGAGACGTATTAGAATCCGTGACGCGCCCTTCGAGACTGGCTGTTGGCTGAGCTACAAAGCTCCGCCCCTGAAGATTGGGTCAATGACAGGATTTGTTTTGGTGTTCTGTTTTCTTTAATCCTTTGAATTTTGCCAGTTAGTTATAAGTGTTTAATCATGATTCATAGCCTATTTATCATAAACTCCTCCGGGTAACTTTCATATAATTCATTTTTATTACTTTGATACTTTCTAAACCATGATTTAATTTCGAGTCGAAATTTACTGTTTGGGAGAACAAGAAAATAAATGTGTTTGGAAAGAAGGCGAGTTTCACTTGTGGTTCTCACTTTACTCTTAGGGATGTGTTTATGGAAAAACATTGGAAAAGCGTGATCTCGAGATCAGTTTGTGATTATTTCTTTGATGCCCAGCGGAAGAGTACTAGCTCAGAAGATATTCCTCCCGTCATAGCAACACCGCATCATTACTTGATTAGCATTTTTCGCTGCAATCTCTTCTTCGTGGCCGTGTGCATGGAAGAAAGTATACCCTACGTTCCTTTTACTAACTTTCTTAAATAATTGATGGATATAATCGTTCTTTGTTTTTAGCTCCTCCGCTTTTTGTCATTGAATTCTTGCATCGTGTAGTCACAACTTTCGAAGACTACTTCAGCGAATGTTCTGAATCGATAATTAAGGAACACTACGTGGTCGTCTATGAAGTAAAAAAAAAATCCGTCTTACAATTGTGTTTATATTTTTGGACTTTTATGCAGCTGCTCGATGAAATGTTAGACAATGGCTTCCCGCTCGCCACGGAGTCTAATATTCTCCAAGAACTAATCAAACCACCGAATATTTTACGGACTATCGCGAACACAGTTACTGGAAAATCAAAGTATAATTTCTTTAGCCATTTGTAAAAAGTTGCGTTATTCTAAACTCCGTCTTAAAATTCTATTTTTTTTGGTCAAAATATGAAATTAATTATATACTTTTAAATTAGCGTCGAACTTATAATTTTAATAATAGTGTCCAAAGAATGTGAAAGTGTTGAAAATGTGATATGTCTTTAAGAAAGCTTATTAAAACTTAATGTGTGCATTTTTTTCAGTGTGAGTTCAGTTTTGCCTTCGGGGCAATTATCCAACATCCCTTGGCGTCGGGCAGGTGTGAAATATGCTAATAACGAAGCGTATTTCGATGTTATTGAAGAAGTGGACGCGATTGTTGATAAGTCGGGCTCGACCGTTTTTGCAGAAATTCAAGGCTACATTGATTGCTGCATTAAATTGAGTGGCATGCCCGATTTGACCTTTTCGTTTATGAATCCTCGCTTGTTTGATGATGTCAGCTTTCATCCGTGCGTTCGATTTAAACGCTGGGAGGTAGTAATGCTAAATCGATAAAAATTATGGAAAACATTATTAAACATATCAATAACAGAACTTTGAACTTGACTTCTATACTCTAAAGTTTTTACTTCTCCCTAATTGTTAGACCGAGCATTTGCTGTCATTTATTCCACCGGATGGCAATTTCCGCCTTATGTCCTATCACATTGGATGTCAAAGCGTTGTAGCGATTCCTTTGTATGTGCGGCACCAATTGTCATTCAGAGAAGGCAGTGGAGGGCGATTGGACTTAACTGTTGGTCCCAAACAAACTATGGGACGACAAGTAACATTTGTGAATTTTTTGAGTAACTTTGTTTCTTTACTTTTGTCTTTTGAAGGTGGAAAATGTTGTTTTGGAAATTCCCATGCCCAAAGTGGTATTGAATTGTACATTAACTTCCAACCAAGGTCGAGTGGCTTTTGACCCCGTTACCAAGGTTTTAACCTGGGATGTAGGAAGAGTTGATCCTACCAAACTGCCCAACATTCGTGGAACGGTATGTTGTCATTTTATCATTTGTGCTATGCATTTCTGAAAAGAATTTTCAGTATTAACGCTTTGGTGACCTTAGTCAAGTGTAGTTCCGTGACACCTATTGATTATTAAAAAAAAATCATTTGTAAGACTTGCTATTATTCTTTTCAATATTCCTTTCAGATTACAATTCAGAGTGGATCGCCGGTGCCAGACGCAAATCCTGTTATCAATGTGAGTTCATAAATTTCTGTCCATTCTCTAAAAAACTATAATATACCTTCGGATGAATATTTCTGACATTAAAGAGTATTTTCCCCATTTCCCGTTTACTAGGTGCAATTTACTATCAACCAAATGGCCGTGTCGGGATTGAAAGTGAATCGGTTGGATATGTACGGCGAAAAGTACAAGCCATTCAAAGGCGTTAAATATATTACGAGAGCAGGGAGATTTCAAGTGCGCATGTAAAGTCGGGGAGTGATTCTCTAAAGCTGGTTCGAATGAATGTTTTGGGTTTTATATTTTCCAAAAATTACTTTACTCTGAATTCTTGTTTGTATTTGAAATCGAATAAACGCGTCGATTGTAATAAGTTGATAATTCGGATGAAGTATAGAAAAATGTAAGGAAGTTAGCTCTGTGAAAGTGGTATTTAAAGCGATAATAAAAGTAGCTACGATCCGATCTCTGCGGAACCGATCCTTAAGTCGAATAAAACAATTAGTCGTTTAATCGGGAAAAGTTTGCAAAATAGCTCTTATAGGCTGTCGGAAGAAGAGCATCCACAAATTGAAACATAAGAGGGGTAACTGTTAAAACTATTGAACGTACATTAAGTGTACTTAATTTTTTTCTATACAAATTGACATGTACCCAATGTACTGGCTTCCATTGTACTACAGTCTGCGAAAACAAGCGTAAATTCGAAAAGACGGGATACACATATATATAGCATTGCATTCCTTAACTTTCTAGATTTCGGGTAATTACGCCACTTTCCTTTCGTAGTGACAAAATCACTTACTTGCTTATGTTTGTTCGCGATTTAAGAGTTGAAGAGACATTGAAGTAGGCTACACTGCGACGTCTTTTGCTCCGTATCAAATTCCCCGTTCGCATCCCGCGCCTGCGCATCGTTCCCGGCTCAGTATTTAGGAAGCTGTGATGGTATCATGTTGAAACAGTGGTGTCGGGGACGTTATTTCACTTACTAGTTTTTTTCTTCGTTTAGTCGACCTGTCTTTTTACCGAAATGCCTGTATCGAGGTTGAGATGGAAGTTTTTTGTCATATTTTCATTGGTAAGCACTTTAAGCTCTTTTCCTTATATATTTAAAACAAAATCAACAGGTGAAGTGAAATATAACATCCCAGATCATCCCATTTTATCCCACATTTCTGCGAAAAACTTGCAAATTTACTGAACTTTTCAGTTAATATCTTTCTTGACTTTTAACTAGGTTTTAGTCACATTCTCTTTGAATACTTCTGCCGCCAAGAAAGCAACTACAAAATCTGCATTGGAAGAACTCTCTGACGTGAAAGAATTTAAAAAGCTGCTCAAAACCCGCACCAGCGTTTTAACTTGCTTTGCCAAATCCGCCCGAGATGCAGCAACTCTTTATCGCACCCTTGGGGAAGTCGCTGATATGGTTAAAGGAACTGGGACCATTGCCTTCGTAGATTGTAGCGGGTAACTTTTCCCTCCTTGATATATATGGTCTGATCTAATTATATTTCGTTTTACCTAAAAAAAGGGCAATTAATTAAGAACAGTAAAATAAGTTGGGTGTCAATAGGAATCAATAACTTAGCCTTACGTGTTCGAGATTTATTTTACAATTAGACTTGATACTACACTAACAGTCGCCTCTTTTCGTTACCGCCCCCTTGATACGCATAGTGATGAGCCTATAACATGCCGTGTTAACTTTTGCCGTAAATTTAAACTATTTTGTTAGTTTTATTATCGAAAATCCTGTTCGTAATTAATTTTTTTATCTAGAAACGGTGGATCCTGTAAAATTAATAAACTCGCAATACTTCTAGTGATCCACTACAAGTCCTGTTTCTGGGTGGTGTCCCATTGTATCTTTGATGGTTAAAGCCAGCTAAGCAGTATCTTTATTCTTGAGATCAGTCATAGTTGAACTTCGAACCGTTTTCTACATAAAATGAGTTGCAGAAAAAATTAATTGAGCAGCAAAAACGTCCTGAGGTTCGGGGACATATTAGATGTAACTATTCAAACAACTTCCGGAACTGTTTATCAAGTGGTCAAACGATAAATAGCTGTTCATACGCAATGGGAATGTTTTAATGCATATTTGTCGTACTGCGAAATGTTGATTCTGTTTTGTTTTTCATAAAGTTTCATCTGTTAGTGATAAACCGTTTCTTCGCCTTGTTATTTTCTTAACGTCGTCTTTTGTTTTCTAGGGAAGCAAAGAAGCTTTGCAAGAATCTCAAAGTCAAACCCGAACCGTATGTTCTAAAACATTACAAAGACGGAGAATTCCACAAAGACTATGATCGCAAAGAAACGGTTCAGTCTTTAGTTAGCTTCATGAAGGAACCGACTGGTGATGCTCCGTGGGAAGAAGATGATACTTCCAAAGATATAACCCATCTTCCCAGTCCTCAGGTTTCCAAAACTATTTCATTTCATTCGTAGTTTGTTTCCTTTTCAAATAAAAAACGAACATTTAGAAACCGTGTCAACTTAATTTTGCAGATTTTGTGTTTTTCTAGTTACCATTATTTATTTTCATCACTTCTATTTCATATCTATTTTCATCACTTCTATTTCCGTTACTTTTATTTTCATCACTTTCATCATCACTAATTTTTTAAATACGTTTTTTTTTATTGATTTCTACGTAGGCATTGAGCAAATTAGTACGCAATAAAGATAGCAAAGGAGTTATGGTCATGTTCTATACGCCTTGGTGTGGCTTTTGTAAGAAAATGAAGCCAGATTATTCTGCAGCTGCCACTGCCCTCAAAGGTCATTCTATTTTGGCCGCTATCGACGTGAACCGACCCGAAAACTCCGGTGCTCGACGACAATACAACATTACCGGCTTTCCCACATTGCTCTATTTCCAGTAAGTCATATGTTAAAGTAAAATAAAAAAAGATGTTTTAAAATATTGTTTCTGTTTGGTCTTCAAAGAAATGGAGAGCTCAAACTTACATACGAAGGAGATAATACCAAAGATGCCATAGTGGAATTCATGAAAAACCCGGCAGCGCCTGCACCCGAAAAATCTAAAGGCCCTGCTGAGCAACCCTGGTCCGAGGAACCGAGCCAAGTTGTCCACCTTACTGGCACAACATTTGACTCCGAGCTGGCCAAACAGGCCTCAGCGTTAGTAATGTTCTACGCGCCTTGTAAGATCTTATTTTCAGCATAAAGCTATCAAGTGTCATTTCTTATTTTATTACATTTTTGTTATTGTTGTTAGAATTTTTCGATATATTTTAGCATTTTTTTAGATTTTTTAAAGATTTTTTTTAGTATTTTCTGTATTTTTTAGAATTTTTTCTTACTATTTTAAGTATTTTTTAGAATTTCTGTTCGTTTTTTTACTATTTTAAGTGTTTTTTAAAATAATTCTTTGTGTTTTTACAGTTTTGGTATTTTTTTAGTATTTTTAGTTATATTATTAGTATTTTTACTATTTTTACTGTGAAGTTTTGTTGTATGTATTAGTTGCACTTTTGCGAGATGTTTAAAGTTTCCGGTATTTATTTTTTTCTTTTATTTTTCAAAGGGTGCGGCTATTGCAAGAAAATCAAACCAGACTACATGGCAGCAGCGGACAAATGGGCAGCTACAGGGGGTAACGGCATTTTGGCGGCTTTAGATGCTACGAAGGAGCCTGCTTTGGCGTCAAAATACGGTGTCAAGGGCTACCCAACAGTCAAATACTTCAAAAATGGAGAATTCGCGTTCGACGTGCCTTCTGTGCGAGATGAAGCAGGTCTATTAAACTTTATGAAAAACCCAGTAGAACCTCCTCCACCACCCCCGCCTGAGGCACCCTGGTCAGAGCAGGAATCCGACGTTGTTCATCTAGATGATAATTACAAAAATGTGCTAAAGAAAAAGAAACATGCGTTAGTCATGTTTTACGCGCCATGGTGCGGTCATTGCAAAAAGGCCAAGCCGGAGTACACGACTGCGGCAGCTGAGTTGACGGACGACCCTCAAGTAACAAACTGAAAAAGAAAATTGGATCATTGGTAACGGTTTCATGGATTATTAGGTGGCGTTGTGTGCAGTAGACTGCACTATCCATCCAAACGTATGCAAGGAGTATGACGTCAAAGGCTACCCTACTTTTAAGTACTTCTCGTATATGAAGACATCCAAGCCCTACGAAGGCGGACGAACGGTAATCGTAGTTTTTTTAAAAAAATCCTAACTTTTAACATTTTTCCGTTTTCTTTTTTTAGAGTGACGATTTTATTAGCTTTATTAAGCAAGTGCGAGGTAAACAAGAGTTGTAAGAATGAGCCAGAAGTGTTACAGCCGTGATTGAAGGCGTTTTCAGCTTTCAAGATGCAATTTTTGCATATCTTGCAATGTTTTGTAATTCCGGACTTCCTTTTTTAACAAAACATTTGTGGGCTAAACGTGAAAAATACAGAAAAGTTAAGTCGTGTATAGAGTTACACCTTTCTGTACACCTGTTACACCTGTTGGCTTTTGGATGACGTTATTAAGAACATATGATATTACGACTTGTGTGCATTTTTAGAAAAGGAGAGGGTTCACATTTACACTCTTCAAGATAACGGATTTCCGGCATATTTACAGGATCTAAAATGCGGACAGGGCCATTCGAACAAAAACTGAAATTGTCAGCTAGCGTCGGTTCGCAAATAAAATTTAGATCACTCGACTTTACTTGGAAACTTTACTACGCGCTCTGCTCTCTAGTATTCCTTTTATAAGATAATGCACGTTATTTTATGTCTCGTTGCAGTGACTTAAGTTACATTTGTGCAATGGAAAATTTCCCTTAAATCCGCTGATACGAAATTTAAATGCAGTAAATTTGTTGGATGCGTACAAAGATACCATAGTTTGCGATGTCCCTTGTCAGTCATATCTTAAATAGAGTTCTGTGAGTTCATATACGAATTGGTCGACTAAGATCATATCTGTTTCTCGGAAACCATTTTGCAAATTATCATTTTAGTTGTTACGTTTCATGTTGACTCGGTTGAACTTCGTTCAACGTCCCACTCATTTTTCGGTACCTACGTCGAGGAGGCTTAGTCGAGAATATAGGATACAATAAAAAATCTCTTTCCTGTCATGCCATAAGCGGACTTCGTTTTCAAGTATTTATCAAGCTTATTCACTTTTCGTTAGTAACTGTAAGGAAATGTCCATAGCACTCAAAGATAATATTTGTAACGCCCAAAAGCATATATTTGTCATCAGATTTCGTGCAACTCTTAAGTGAAAGAAACAGCTCATCGTATCATCCACCGTATCGACCCTGGGTCGCTTCCTCAGCCAAGCCGAGTCAATTTCATAAAGCGGGGTTTCCCCGCTCGTTGAACCCCGTCAAAAACTCTCGTCTGGGGGCGTCAGTAGATAGCTGGGTGCGAGAGAAAAGACCCATTCTCAATACTACCCACACCAAAACGACCGTTTTGGTGTGGGACGTTTTGCTATGGGTCGTTTCGGTGCAGGGACGTTTTGGTATCGGGTCGTTTTGGTGCTGGGACGTTTTGAGAAAAGGTCGTTTTTCCTGCACCAGATAGCTCTGTTATCAGTACGGCTACGGCTTGCCGACACAAAAACACCCGACGACAATTAACTAAAGATTAACGCGAAGAAGCGGCTCCCAGTTCAACAAACAGTCAACGATCCTTTCTTTTATGCTTTGAAAGCGTAGTGTCTTGTCGTTAGTCCAATGAATTGCTCGATTTTGAAGGAATTGATATAAAATTTGAGGTACTGTTATCGTAATGAAAAAAAACATGTGTAAACTTAACTCTCCTTTACAGACCAAAAGTAAACGAGTAAGAGAAGTCACTCGTCTGTCGCTTAACCACGTAGTGGTGCAGTCTTGGGAGTCTTAGATTGTTTTCGCGAATTGGAATGTTAAATATTAACTGAATGGCGGACTTGTTATGGAAAGAATGCTCGCAGTGGCTTACAGCAGTCGGTTTATTACCACCTGACCACTGCATTCACTGGCCTAATGCACAGGTAATGCAGTTGGCCACACTTCTTCGCGATGGAGTGCTTTTGTGCAAGTTGGCTTTGGTTTTGGATGAACATTGTTTGGATCAGCGTGAAATCTGTCGAAAACCTCAGCTCGCTCAAGTAAGAACAAACTTAGAAAATACAACGTTGATAAATATGCACTAATTGGGGTGTACCGTAGTTCTATTGTCTCAAAAACATACGAACGTTCGTCCATGCTTGTCGCGCCTTCTTCGAACTCAAAGAGGTGGACCTATTCGAGCCAACGATGCTTTTTGAGTACACCGACTTTGGAAAAGTACTCCATACCTTGTCGAAGCTTTCCAACTGTCCCAAAGTTCTGAAAAAAGGAATCAAGTATGAAAAAACTGTAATAGTTCATGTATTTATTCTGTCAACAAATTCAGGAATGCGCTCATAAGAAATTGCAGTGAATTGAAGGACAGTAGTCTAAGTCGTCGGATTTTAAGTGTCAGAAAATGTTATCACCTAAGCTCTCTGGCTTTATTTGTCGTACTTGTAGCACTCGTTTGTGCACGACTTAAGTTATACGTATACTACGCAATTTTTAGTACAACTCGGTTCTGTAAATCGCCTCTTGGTCTATCAGATTAAGCTTTTAGGGCAGAGGAAGTGATGGTGAGCTATTTTTTATTATGCTACAAGGCGAACTACATGAACGAGATATTATTGGATATACGCATCCTTAGATGAAGTTAACCTCTAGTAAAGCTGTCATTTCTTCAGATTCTGACTCTCGGGAAGTTAAGAAATTTGCGACTCTTTCACTGTGCTAGGCGTTGTATCTCCGCCAACTCTGTTTATGAGGACAGTAATCGTTTGCTATTCTTTATCTTGAAGATTGAGCAACTTGAGACTTCAGATTATTCCACAGTTCGAACATACCTTCACCAAAACGCAATTCACTACGAACAAACAAACAAATTGAAAGCTGAGAGTATTTCGCGGCTTACTGAAGAATGATTTGTAGTAGTGCTCATGTGGGCTAGGAATTACTTTTTTCACTGTACTGCTGGACGTACTTGTAGAGAGCTTCTATGATGAATTTTTTACCATAACTTGTCGATCAGTCTATATTATTAAGTAAAGCTGATAAACTAACGAATTTTTGGTTAACAGGGGATTTCCATCAGTGCACAAAAATCAGTTCTTCGAAGATGAGATCTACAAGAGCCTGGAAGATATGGAACAGTAAGATTCCCGTCATTCTCTATAATACCTTTCTTTTTTTTCTGGGATTTTTTTTACATTTTATTTTCTCTGGGGAAGAAAAAGCGTTTTGCGTGAAAAAAGAAATATGGTACTTCCTGCAGAAGATGATAATTCGCTGCAAAATCAATTCTTCTAATGAAAAATGCCAATCGAGCTTTCACGAAAATCTTGTTCGTCTCTTTTGGCCACGCCCTTCTCAGGCTTTTCGCCACTGCATCATCCATAACTTCTCAGTCCTTTTCTTCCTCCGTTACTAACTCCTGGGGAGAGATCGGGAATGACCCAGAACACATGTACGAAGACCTTTGCTATGTGACATTCCTTCAGCCTCGTGCTCAGGTTAGGCTTCTTATAAGCTCCGCCTCCTTGCCTGTATTGCGCTCCTTTGCTTTGCTTTAGCGTGCTTGGTCTGATGCTTGTGGGTTACTTTAGGACATGACTTGGGAAGTAGAATGTTCGGTTTCCAGTTTGCATGCATGGTCCTTTCTCGAAGTTTCCGTAGGAAACTGTGTAAAGAAGATGGAGTTTTGCATTTACGCTCTGTCCGAACTTCTAGAGATGAAAACGAGACTGCCAAGTGGCAAGCACCCGAGTCTCTCTATTCAGAATACGATTACGGTAACATTGTGGGATCGTCTAACGCCAATTTGACGCCCGAAGAAGTTATCTACGAAGATTTATGCTCCTTCCGTAAAGAACAGCAGGTACAAAACCGGAATGAAAAGGCAAATTTGTGTAGAAATGTGTGTTAGCTGATTTTATTTTAATTGCAAGTTTGTTGGTTCTTTGTTGACCATATTAATTTAGACGAATGGATAGAGTTGTCTAGTTATAGCTAATTCAGCAATTTTGTTACCATAGGTTCATTATTGTTTGCATTAATTTGTGCATTTCGGTTGCATTTTTTCTTTCAATGTTGTTTGTCCGTTTTGAGTTTTCATTTGGTCTGTTTTTATGTATTTTGTTTCATTTTGTGCATTCGGTTGGTTTTCCTATTTTAACTTATTATTCGAGATACGTTCGTTTATTATTTCTTTTAATGCCTGTTCATTTCTGCAGTCGCCTATTCAAGTGCCTTTAGAGAAGCGAGATTACTCGATAAGAGAATTGGTAGAAACGGAAGCCAAGTATGTGGAAGCCCTTGAGATAATCGTGCGGCATTTTATGCGCCCGTTGGCAAACCATTTGGCGCGGGTGGATGAGGACATTATTTTTCACAAAATTCGAAATTTGACCGAGATCCATGTGGCATTTCACGGAGATTTGCTCAAAGCGATTAATGGCCAAGCACCGGGAAACTCTTTAAGCCGGCGAACTAATCCCTACGGCAAAACCCCTCGATTGCCACAAGTTTTACTCGAGTACCGAAACAAATTGTTGATTTACGGCCCGTTTTGTGCCAACTTGTCCGCAGCCCAACAGAAAATTGATGACATTTGCCAAAAATCCGATACATTTGCTGCCGAGTTGCGGGTAAAGATATACATGGAAACAAACGTATTGACGATTCGGGAATTCATTTTGTTCTTGTTATTTTTGCTGTAGAAATGCCAAGATGAAGCTTGTGAAGGGAAGTTCAAATTGAAGGATTTACTCCAAGTACCTATGCAGCGTGTGTTGAAATACCATATTTTACTCAAAGAATTGCTTCGTAACACGATATCGGTAAATTAAAAAAAATTAAAGCACATTTTTTTAGTTTATGGAATCGATTTGCGGAAGGAAATCACGAATGAATATTTGTTTTATTTAATTATCGTGCTTTTCAGAACCACGATGATTATCAAGGTTTGAGTAAAGCCTACGAAGCTATGCAAGACGTTGCAGAATATATTAACGAGTATAAGCGCGATAGTGAGAATTTGGCGATTCTGAAAGACATTCAAGAAAGCATTGGAGGTTGGACCAATAACCGTTGGCCTCACCAAGGGTTTTACGGTCGCCTTAGACAAGACGGTGAACTGAAAGTAAAGAGCCATGACGATTCTAACAAATTGAAGCTTAGGTGAATTTTTAGTTTCGCTATTCTTATTTTCAAAAGATTATAAATTATTATTATAAAACTTTATTATTCATTATAAAACTTTCGTGTAGGTACGTGTTTTTACTCGATAAGATGCTGATACTCTGCAAAAGCACCAAAGTGAGTCTAAAAGAGACAGTATTTTTCTTTTATTTTATCTTTTGAACAACATTCAAAGCCTGGAAATCTACTTCACAGTTTCTTCTAACATTCATCGGCCTTTGTCAGGGCTTATCGTAGCAACTTTGAGGAAACGCTTGTCAGACAAAATATGTGCGCTTTCTAACTACACAGCTCTTTTGGTCGCGATCTACGATTTCTGTCTAATATGTCCTATGAGTGTTCTTTTCATGCAGAGCTTATTTCGGGACGTTATGTTTCTTTTTTTTCTCTGTCCCTTTCGGCTCTCCTTTTACACCTCTTTCGCTGTGCATGATTCTCTGGAACTATTCCATAAAAGGCTCATCGAGCTGGGCGTATGCGCAGATCATGGGCTGGTCCGGCTACTGAATACAGTTCTAAGCTGCTTCAGGTAATCATTTCGGTTCTTTCTCATGAGCTTTGAGCTTACGGCTATGCCTTCAATATTTCCTTATTCTTTTGTGTCTGCCCGTCTTCGTTGTTGTGAAAAATATTATTCAACTATTTTTACGCTTTTTTCATTTATGATTTTTCAAATGTGTGTTTCAGAACGAAGCGTACAGTTTCCGTATCTCGCTGATGCTGTCCGAGTTTCGTGTCGAAGATCCTGGCAGTAAACGAAGTTTAGGCTTAGGGGGCATGACACTTTCACGCGAATCACGATGGTCGCACTTCTGGTACCTCGTTCATCGGAATAATAAAACTGCGTACACTTTCTATGCCAAATCGGACGAAAAGAAACGAAAATGGCTGGCGGCCTTTGAAGAAGCCATGTAATATTCCGCTCATAAGATTACTTGTTTCTTTCTCCTATGGCGTTGCCAAAGAAATTGAGAGAAAATTTCGATTGTAGGGATAACCTCAACCCGATTAGCGGACGAGCGACGGACCACGTGTTTCAGATGTATAGTTTCGAATTGGACCCTCCCGCTGTTTGCGAAGCGTGTCATAAACTTATGAAAGGCTCTTTCTATCAAGTAATTACATTTTTGGTGATAACTAATTTTAGTGGTTCTCCTGACGCATAAATTGCTTGCCTTGAGAGTACGGTGCATCTAAGCGTGGTATAGTGGCAAAACTATGTAGTATTTCGTCAAACAATGTCGACAGTAAAGTATTAGATCGTAATATCTAGTGAACTTTGTCGAGTTTTTCTTTAAAAAGATTTTAGTCAATTGGAAAGTGAAAAGCGATTCAAATTTCAACTTTTTTTTGGAAAAAACATTTTTACACATGCTGCCTTTCTTTAGTAGTATTAAGCTTTCTAAGCAATTGCAGTACTAAGCTTTAGGGTTCATTGTTGTTGAAAGTACATTTTAAAGTTCCTTGTTGTTTCTCAATAGTTTGCCTCCTTAATAAAATTAATTTTGTTGCCAATTAATTGATACCGCTCGCCCGCCTAGTTTCAATTTTTTTTCATTACTTTACTTTCAGCATTCTTTACTAGAATGCCCTAGAAAGTTCTGTTGAAGTACCGTCTAATTTATTGTCGAAAACGAAATTTAAATCTGTCGGTTAGTTTCAGATATATCACCAAAATAGTTCTATAAAACTTCCTTAGTGACAAATTCAAAACTAAATGTCGGATTTGAATTCCGTTATCGGTAAATGAATTTTTATAAGCGACTCTAGTGAACCTTGAAGTCAAATGCTTGAAATTGTAATTTGAAAAAAAAACTTAAATTGAGTCGCTTTTTGCGAATTGATTAAAAACTTTCTGAGGAAAATCTCGACGATATACACTTGATATTATTATGCAAAACTTTACTGTCGAGACTGTTTAATGAAATACTGAGTGGTTTTGGCGAAATCGCCGACGTCGTTCAGCGTGTCATTTCCCCTATCCACACTTATAGCGTTTTTCCTTGGGAAAACTGGGTGCGGGTTAGGTGCTGCACTAATTCTCCAGGTTTCCTGACTGTGCAGTCACAGCACTGTGCTGGTTCCTAGAACGCAGTTCAAAATACATGCCAAGGAAACACGCGGGTTCCGTGCTTGTCTGTGATGAAACATTGAGGAAACTTTCTTATTTCAAGATTTTGTCTTCATTCGCTCTCGCATTCATTCTTCATTGTCACTCTCACTGCTAGGGCTAGAAGATGACATTTTCTTCTAAAAG
>JAHZNP010000315.1:0-76873 GCA_020615345.1 Triops cancriformis
CGTTAGAAGAATACCGGCGCTTTTGCACCTTCTCCTTCACAAAGCCCCACAAAGCATTGTCTGGAGTGGTAAGATCTGGGCTTCGTGGTGGCCAAGGCAATGGTGCAGGTGACTGATTTGTTCCCCGTCCAATCCAACGGAAGGGACAATTTTCGTCGAGCCAGTCACGGACGGACACCGCAAAATGTGCAGGCGCACCATCCTGTTGAAACCACACAGTTTCCATGATGCCTGTCGATTTTAAGCTTCAGTTTCTTAAAACGGCATCTTAAAACAAGTTACGAAGTCTTCCATAATGTTTGTCATGTTTTTTCCTGTGTGTGGCCGTTCGTGGACCCACACGGCGGCAACAAGCCTCTCCTCCACCGTGTAAATACTCGTTTCGGTCATGACCCTCACTCGACTAAAAATTCATTGTTGCCTTTCACGCAAGGCCCGAAAGATGTCTACCGCAGCGATTACGTCAAGATATGAGTCCCGAACCTATGGGGACTTAAATCGAACGTTTTCCTCGCGCCAATCATTTTTTACAAGCAAAAGAACCCAGGTGTTATAGGACTTTCGGGCCACCCTGTACTTAAAGTAGTCTGTACGAGTTTTGAACAAGACAACTTGAATCTGTCGAAACCAGCTGTCGCAAACGAGACCCGACTCCGTATGTGTGTAGGGGTGGGGGAAGGGGGTGAAGCCACAATAGATTTATTGTTCAAAATGATATTACTGTGGAAGGTTCTACAGAGATAATTCTACAGTCACATTAGGGCTCAATAGGCGGGTGGACAGGCGGAGTTTTCTATTTAAGTTTTTTTCCTGACATCTCTTGCCTACAAAAGAAGCAGAGCTGCCGAATTTTCTGTTTAAAGAGTTTCGAAGTATGGAAACCTAGATAGGTGATAATAACTCTGCAGATGGTTATAAATTGATAGCGGTCTCTGGGTAATAATATTCGGTATTATCTTGGCCCAAATGTCTCTTTATTGTTTAGAGGTTTACAGCCGTTTGAGCGTAACATCTGTTCTAGATATCAATTATTTCTACATGTGCCAATTTAGATCTAGAGCAAGATTACATCTTTTACCGTATTGTATTAATAGAATAGATAACTTTGTAGTAAAAAATGGCTAAAGAAAGATAAAGTACAAACGTGGACTTTATGGCTCTTCTTTCAATTTATTTCTCAGATATTTTATTGCCTTCCTTTATTCCTTGAGTTCTTTTAATCAGCTTACTATTGTTGTGAAGCTTTTGAACGTTCGTTTTATTTTGCTCATAAAAATGTTTTGATAAGCACTCGCTCTGAATACGAGGCACGCGTACCCAGTACAAGTCCCAGAGACAATACACAGTTCCTACGACGATTGCTAATGTCTTGGCGGTTGTTCTGCAAGATGTATACGATTTATTTTTGTTAGTTCCCACTTATAATTGCTATTTTATACATTGTTCGAATATCCAGCCTTTCAGTTATGCAGAGTAGCGTTTGATCCCAAAATATCTGAGTAAGGTACCTGCTTCTCCACATGGATTCTGGGAAAGAAAAATACGAAGCCTCCTTCGTATGGTAACTCAAACGGCTAACATGAGAGTTACCCGTTTGAAAACGGCGCTCTACTTAGCATTTGATCCGACAGCCGTCCCATAGGCGCGCGCAGTCGGGGTTCGCCAACGAGCTTTGGAATCTTTCCGCGCAGGTATCGTGTCAACAAGACTCGTGTTGTTGTTGACATCCCAGGTCCCAGAGATTAAAATATTTGTGGAAAATATTAGAAAAGATCTGGAAATGCCACATTGCTGTGTACCTTACTGTAACGTCCGAACGGGGAAAGAACTTACAAAGAAAAACCAGGAAACTGGAATGAAAATAACTTTACACCGAGTTCCCAAGGATCCTATATTATTACAGGAGTTTGCTGCCAGAATAAAGCGAGAAATAGGACCAAACTTCCAAGTAGTAAAACCTTTATTTAAAAGAAATATACAATACCTAAAGTAGCGATGTCGTTTTCTTCCTTTAGTTAAAGTTATCTTATTCAGCTTATTTGCTTATTTATTTTGTTTTACATTTTCCTTCCAGGTCTCAAGATACACAAGTATTTGCTCGCTTCACTACAAGTCCGATGATTTCTACGTGTTCCTAGCAGGGAGGCGTGAGTTGAAACCAAATACTTTACCCAGCATATTTGACCCCAGACTAATGCAAAAAAGGAACCAGGAAGAGCAGAAAAAGAAAACACTTTTATTCAAGGAGACAGATCGCTTAGTTGGCAAGGAAATCGACCAAAATGACGACGAGCTAAGCAGTGAAACCACGGATTGTGATATCTCTATCCAGTTTTCGTACAAGCAGGCAAATTGCAAGCGTGAGCTTGACCCTTTGGATATTTCTGAGCTCAAAAGTGGGCAGGATGATCCCGAGCTTAGAGACGAAGCCAGTAATGGCGTTATTCCCACAGCATTTTCCTACGAGCATGCCCCTATTAAAGTGGAAATCGACCCTTTGGATATTTCAGGATCAGAAAATGACGACGAAAGCCACGATGATCAGAATGAAGCCATGCGTTGCGACATACCAGCGGCTTATTCCCTTGAGCTGTTGCATTGTAAAGTGGAAAAGCTGTACGCTTTGAATATTTCCCTCACGGAAGAGCTGCGCAACGAAGCGGAGAAGAACCGCGATTTTGAGAAGAAGTTCGTGAAACTGTCCCAAGACCTACAGAAAGCTCGAGCAGATCTCCACCGAGCGAAATTGAAGACCCAAAGATATGGAACAGAGCTGGTGAAACTCAGAGCTGATCTGCAAATTCCAGAAGCGGACCAATACCTAGAGGAAAGGGAAGAAAAGAATTCCTGTACGAGACTGAAATTGCGAAACTTTTGTAAAATCGTAGTACAACAGGATGAATAAACGCCGAAAATGTGATAGACTTGAAAAATCCATGTGGAGATGCAAGCATAACGGAAAATACGTACAGGTCAATCCTGGTATGGACGACAAAAAAAGGGGAAAAAATTATTTGCATTTATAGGCTTGTTGGTGAAGATTCGAAGTTGAGTATCGGTTTCTTTCAGGTAATTTTTCTCTCTTTCATATTATTCTTAAGCGAGATAATTAAAGTGGTAATTTGTTGTAGGTTTGAGGCTGGAAGCCTAGCAGCTATGGAAGCAAGAATGCATAATTTGAATCCTGGGAGGAGAGAAGAGTATTTGAAAGAAAAAATTGCCTTGTATCAGAAAATAATCCAAAGGATAAAGAGGACGCTCTCAGTGGCGTGAAATGTATTACGTGTGCTATCGTTAAGTATTGCTAAGCCTATGCCCAGTGTTCTATTATTGATTCCAGTATCAGAAAGATACTGTCAGAATACTTGCCAGTACACTGTAAATATCTTCACTCTGTGCATATGTTCGATGTATTTTCATTCTGTATCGATATCCCAAGCCGAGGCCATTTAATATAACTGGATACTGGAACGATTATACTCAAGCTAAATGTCTTTAAAAGACGGATGCTTATCGCCCTTTCCTACGCCACAAATAGGTTAAGGTACATACATTTCATAGGGTATGTAAGGAACGGAATGCGAGCGGTCTAAGCGCTTGTACCGCAATCGAAAGGTCCCAGGTTCGAGTCCCGTCGAGGTCTGGTTATTTTATAATAAAAAAAATTCCAGGCTCTCTGGGATATAGTCCTTACTCCTTTCCCTGGCTCGGTTCCTACCTATCGTGCTTACATCCGTCCAGTCTCGCATACCTGGCAAGCTCGGGATACCGAGCTGGATGGGAAGCGGGTTGGGCAGGAACGAATACGAGGGATGGAAACCGGCTAAGGAGGAGCGAGGAAGGGAAGGAAGGCGGTGTTCCAGTTTTTCACGATTTTTGAAGGGTACCCCTTTGCTCAACATTGTTTCTTATGGAAAATAACCTAGAAAAGGCTTTTCCAGCTCGGAAAAGAAGCCACGCCTACTTTTTAGAATTTTCACCAATGAGAAGCCAGCGATTTCGGTGGGGGTTGCTACTTGCGGCGGGGGATTTGAAAAATACGAAATTTTCGGCTACAAAATTTATTGAAAATATCGCAAAATAGAGCACATAATGTTTTTTTCTTAAAAAAATCAGAAGTTTGCGTTCAATTTAGAGCTTAGGATAAAGGCATATCCGGAGGTGTCAGGTGCAATTTACCACACAAATATGTAAACAACAATTCAAAAAATCAGAATGTCGGTTGCAGTAAAATTTTGGGAGCAGCATGTAAATATTGGAAGCAGCATGTAGATAGGGATTCCAGGCCGTCAAATTTTTAAATATGCTGAAGACGTAGAGAAAACTGAAAAAACAATGCTGTGATAGGCAAAATACCAATACACATTTCAGAATATTTATTTCAACAAGAAAAAAATGGGCATGCTACAAAAGTAATGAAAAAAAGTTTCGATAAAACGCCGACTGAAACATAATAAAGAGAAAAATTTTACATTTCAGTTCATTTTATAAGCAAAGCTAATTACGAACGATACAGCATCTCATCACAGCGTACCTACAAAAAGCTGCTCTTAAAAATATGCGACGAACTCAACAGCAAGCACGCTCGAAAAAACGAGTATTTGTAACTCTGGGTACAGTGCTGGGTAAGACATCTTCGACGAGGTAAAGAAACTCGCTGAATCTGCGCGAAGGGAAGACGAAACCGTTGCTAAAGTAATCGTTGGTCAAAAATGCTACGCATACGACTTGGAATTCATAAGACCGTAGATTCACCTAAATACTTCCGTACATGGGAAAAAAGCTTCAATGACCCGAGGTAGCCAACTACCCGAGTCATCCGTCTCCATAGCAACGTACTTCGGGCGAACTACAACACGCTAGTTTGCGACTCCATCCATTCCACCACGCAAGTCTCTTTCTGTTTGCCCAATTAAAAATAACAATCATAACAATGGGAAGTGATTTGATTGCCATCTGGGAAGTGCGCTTAAATGACGGCGTTCATAAAATCGAATTTGAACATGGAACGACTACCGGGAAGCGCGTCATCCGCATCGATGGAAAGGTAATCCACAGACTAATCCTTTCGGGATAGAAATAACTGTACGAATAAAGAGTAATACAATGGTATAAAACGTTGTAATGAATTATTTCCCTTGAAAGGAAATCTATCGCAAGGACTGGATGTTTCGATTAGTGGGATCCGAAACCTTTAAAGTAGGGAACGCCACTTGTGTCGTTAGCATCGAACCCAACAAAAACTTTCATTACGATTACAGCTTGGAAGTGAATGGGAAAAACTTCAAGAAATTCGCCGAGACGCAATCTAAAATTTTGAAGACCTGGATATGGAAGCAACCCAACAACGATTATCGCATAGTTCTAGGTACAGTATGAAATCTTACAAACTCAATTGTCTCACACTCTAACATTGTAATAAATTCGATCAAATAAAACATAAATAAAGAACATAAGAACAAAGAAAACTTAAGACAATAGAAACGAAAAAAATGGAAATAAATACATGTTTTGTTCGTTTTTTAACACAAACCACGTCGATTGGTAAATAAATCTACATAAATAAAATTGACTGACTAAATTTTTAACTAGAAATGAAATAAATGAATAAATTACAAAATAATAAGGATTTAACGTAAAATACCGCATTGATTTGCTTTTTTTCTAGAGAAAAGTACCCTCGATATATGGGTAAATGGGAAAAACGTGGAACAACAGGTAATAATAGTCCATTAAACTTTTAGAAAAGTTAACTGAAATTTCACCTAGGGCGACTTTGAAGACAACGGAACAATAACGCATTTCATGATTGGCGAAACTCTTGCGTGTATTCGAGCAATATCCAGTGGAAAAAAAGGAGAAGGGATTTTATACAGTTTGATAATAAACCAAACTGAAGTTCCGGAGGCGGTTGAATGAAAGACCGGAAACTGCCAGCTTGATACGTCAATTATTATCTTCATTTTCTTCGTTAACGGGCGTCAAATACGATTACTAAGCAAAATGTTAAGGAATATGCACCTTAAATATATAAACTTATTAAAATAATCTATGACAAAAATTAATTCCTGAAGACGAAATAGGTATTTTTTAAAAAAACAATTTTCTGAATATGCGCACAAAAGGATACAACGCTTGGTTCGTTTCTTGTACATGATACGGTAGCCGCATTCTCTGCATCGAATCGGATCTCGGGCTCTAATCTCATTCTCGTGATGGCAATCTAGATACATGACACGTGTAAGACTACAATACCTGGGAAACAGACAAATTCGAGCTATTTAACCGAAATAGCTTACCACCACATATGTAAACCATCGGATGCTTTACTTGTGTTGCATCCTTATTGGCCTGTTCCATTTTAATACGATTTTAAGCCTCAGAAAATAACCAGCTCACAGTACGCTTTTACACGTTGCACAAGCATCAAAACATAACGCTATGTCGCCTAGCTAGCTACTGAGTAACGAACGTTGCTGCGCCACGCGAAGAACCCGCGAACGGCGAAAGTTCACAGCAGCGCATGGGTCGACCACGATTCTAGGTCTCGCCGGGCGAAGGGGGTCTCAGCCGGTATGGCCATCGCAGCTCACACGGGACCACAACAGGCGAGCCACAACCTAACCCTACAGGTCCAGACGGACTGGAGAAACCACGCTTGCTGCGGGTAAGCATCTAGTAAATCCTCCCTTGCCGGCGTTACCCACACGTTTATTACGTGCTCGCCTGTAACTCGAAATATAAGTAAAGGGAAACTCCAGAATGCTGTTTATAGATAATTTCGTTTACCCAAGCTCCGCAAAAGCTAAATCACAACGCCAGAAAAGTTGCCTTCACGCCCCTACCGTAATTCATGTAATGATTACTAAATACGTACCGAAGCGAAACCTATTTGTATGTAACATAGCACGATGTGGAAGTCATTTATTCCAATCTTGAATACAATCTGTCTTCCGCCCTGCACAATTTTTTTGTACGTGAATCCCCCGTTTCACCCATAACGCCATATAATGTAATGCAGGCGTGTTTAAGGTAAAAATAACTCGCTTAGCCCTTGCAAGGCGAAAGGCTAAACTTAGGCACAGGGAAAGGCCCTGCGACAGCGCACCATACACCCAGTAGACAAGAAGCACTAGCTCCTTCACATTTAAACCACGATTAGACACAATTTTCTTCCACAAAAAGAAAAAACCCAAATTCTGCGTAAACTCCAATTATTCACATAGCAAACACAAACTCCTCACCCCTTCATATTCACTTCCCAAGATTATATTTCAGAAATTAAACAGTTCAAGTTATATTCCCCCATCCACCCGCAGTACGAAATTAAACTTACATGGGATTCCACTGTACACATGTGGAGAAACGGCTCTCAGTCCTTTTTCTAGCCGTGTGACGTTTGGTGTGTGTGTGTGTCGTGTAGTACGCGTCTCACTTTACCTTAGTGACTAATTCTGCAGTCTTTCCCCGTTTCTTACCCAAAGTGTTTCACTATAGGACTAAAGTGTGTATCCGCGTGCTGCTAAGTCTGCAGGATTGAATTTAGAGACATTTTGCTTCCATTTTATCAAACACGGGTACAAAGCCAAAGGTACAGCTTCCTGATACTCTTATACCGCTTTACCAGGTCGATTGTACCGGAATTCTTCAAAACTGTTAATAAGCAATTTTACGGAAGAATTTGTGCTACGCAAACATTCAAGAACGTTTTTGCCCTCACAAATTTTTCTTTCTCATACTTTATGCGTGTCTGGGCTAAAGGACCGTATACCGTGACGTCAACCCCACCTCTCCAGACAAGCCTGAGATAAAAAGAGAATCTTCAATAAGCCAACTCTTGGCAAATGTCGCCTCCAATGAACGAAGCCATCTCAAGCTTGTTTACCTTGTTTGGACCTCATTAACGGCAGACAACGCGTGTATTAGAAGAGCTTTGAAACCTTCCCCCCTTACCCAGGTGAAATAACAATGAAAAGCCGGTGGTAGGGACAAAAGAAACAGTTGGAGGAATCATTAAGAAAGAATGGCTAAAGATCCCTTATGTCCGTTGGGGTTCCACCCCCAAGTACGGTGGCCAACACGGTGCAAACGCTGCTTTCGGTACGTTCCTGTAGTACAACTCTCCTTTTTTTCCTCGTACTATTTTTACATTAATTCCTGACTCGTGTGAAACACCTTTAGGGACTACAAAGAACACAATTTCAGCAAAAAGGAAGAGTCCGGAAATAGCAATTTACGCAAAGATGAGGTGACAGGTTCTGCACCGAGTTTGACCGCCAGCCAAAGTGAATCGTACGGCAGGTAATAAAAAAGTTTTTTTGTTCTTTTTTTATGTGCTGCCACAGGAAGCTGTAGCCCGCCAATATATTTAATGATCGTCCTTTCGTTATAGATTTCGACAAAGTCATAGTGCATCACCTGCGCCTGTGTCTTTGACTCAGACTTACAACGCCAGGTTTGTAATAGTTGTCAAAGTTAAGGCTCTTCTGATTTGATTTTTTATGCATTTAAGGAGAAATACCACTGGCAACCTCTACTTGGATGAGCAGCCAACCGAAGAGGAAAACATTTTCGAGCCCAGTAAAGCTGCCGAACCGGAAAGATCCGAGAAAGAGAAGGATTACAGCAGTATTTATTCTTCCTTATCTGGTTCTGCCCTCTCGCGGTAAGAAACGCGTTACCACACATCATAGAAAACAAGCATTTGCGTACGTGAAAGAAAGTAAAAAGGTTTGTTTTTCTTCCGCAGGTTAAGCAAAGTAAGGCCCGGATTGAGCAAAGACGACCACACACCTACAGGTAAATATGCTGAAGGTTTGAAAGCAAAACCAGCTGTCATAAACCAAGCCAAGCATAATGGATCTATACTAAAATTAGAAACTGACAATGAAGCATATTAACGTCTAAGAAATCGGAAAAGCGCTTTCCAGGAAATGTAAAGATCTTAAACCTTTTGATTGTTTTCTTAGCATTTTCAATCAACTAGCTTCATTTGTAAATTAAAGCTTATTAAGTTATGAAATTTATACGAGTTCCGTCATCTAGGTAATAAAATTGGAATTAAAAGTAGAAAGAAACACTATTTCTCAACTGACTTCCCCGATTGCGAAAATGTCCAGGAAGCTTTTTGAACCATATGTAAATAATAAAAATAATAGAAAAAACAATGCGCATGCGAAAGCTTACGTCGGTTTCATGAAAGAAACGAAAAGTCGATCATATTCTTTACGCTTCTTAACGGGTACAGCTACATGTCACTCCTGTCACGACACCTAGTAATTACGTTTGAATTTAAGCTAACAGTAGCTCTACCTCTCGTGTTATTCTTCGTCACTGTATGCCGAACAGTGTACAAAACTTGTTTTAACTAATTAAAATAGTAAAATAAGAATAATTTTTTTGAAAATAAAATAAAGGTGTGATAGCTAGACAATTTACGTCACGCTTTTTAACACTTAAAGGCCACGCGTTTTGCTACTTACGACATCTAGTACGTTACCCTTGATTTTTTTTTACTGTGTGTAACAGTACTCCGTCGTCAGCTAGTATCGTCTGATAGGTTTATTTATCGCAGTAATCCAAATGTTAATAAAAAATCATGGTTCGATCTAGGGTCTCCTGAACGACGGCGTACAACGGCAATAGATCGTATTAGCGACCGGTACGGCGACCGCAGCAGCGACGATGGGGACAGGCGTGGCAAACGGATTCAGATCCAAGGATTGAAGGAAGTCCGGAGTTTCGATACCGACTCCACCAACCCGGACGTCGAGTTTATATTCGAGGTCAAAAAATCCAGCGCGCGGATAGCGGCTACCAGCAGCCACGAGGATGACGAGCGCAGTAGTTTGGCGGGTACGGAGATGACGGAGACGACGGAAACTACCTTAGTGGAAGGACACGTGGAAGACCTCAACGAGCAGATTGCCAGCCTGCGTAAGGACCTGGAGGCCTATAAAGTCAAGTGCGAGCGCTTAGAACGCGAGAAAGGCGATTTACTACTGAAGAAAATCGCCACGTACGACACCCGTTCGCGGAATTCGGAACTGGGCAAGTTGCAGCAACGCATCCGTGAGCTGGAAACGACCCAGGATGATTTGATCGATGACAAAAAGAGCGCCGAGCTCCGAGTGAAGGAACTGGAACAAGAACTCGAGCGGAAGACGCAGTCGCAAGATCCTTCGCGGACGATCGAAGATCTGCGGTCGCGTCTCCTGTCCGCCGAGAACGTCATAGAGGAATTGATGGAAGACAACGAAGAATTGAAAAAAGAAATGCGGCAAATGGTGGAAGAAATGGACGAAATGCAAGATAACTTCAGGGAAGACCAAGCCGACGAGTATCGAGATATTAAGAAAGAACTGGAGCAAACGGCCAAAAATTGCCGTATTATTCAGTTCAAGTTACGCAAAGCAGAGCGCAAGATTGAACAGGTCGAGGCGGAGAAAATTGATTTGGAAAATCGGCTGCAACATTTACAGAGTAACGCTCCCGCTAGTCTCAGCGCCACCGCTGTTCCCGCGGCAGCCGGCAAGATGGCGGCCGGAAGCGACGCTAACAAAGACCGCGTCCACGTGCTCGAGCACGAGTTGGCCATCGCCAAGGAGTTGTCGCTGCAAATGCAGAAAGAACTCCAAACCCTGAGGGAACAAGTCCACTCCAGCGATATCACTAAGAAAGAACACAGTTTGAAGAGCGGACCTGTGCTTAGCAAAAGCCGCAGTTTAGAGGTAGACAAACAATGTCAATGGCAAAGAGAGAGTACTCGAATGTTTCCATTTGTGTCCACAGGGAACGAGTCTACGACACGGCGAAGACACCACGCAGTTAATCCGCGATTTGCAAGACAGCAAAGAACGCGAAGCTGATTTACGCGAACAACTCAAATTTTCTGAAGAAGAGGTATAACAGTTTCTCTGGGATGTTTCCTAAAATTCACCAATGCAAATCACTAAAAAATGCAACCCAGAAAACTTAACATTGATCTTTAGGCTCAGGCGTTGCGGAAGAAACTGTCCCGTGTCGAAGAAGAGAATGAAACTTTGGTCATGCAACTGAAGAAAATGGCAACAAAGAAAGGTTGGCAACAGTTTAATTAATACGACCTTTGGTAACACAAACTTGCTTAAAATTACACTATATTATTTACTAAGAATACGTAAGACTTATCTAACTTTCTACAGAACATTTAGGTGTTTAAAAATTATTTTAAGGAGTTGGCTTATTTATTACTTATTTTATTTATTTAAGGAATCATTTTATAAAAATAAAGATTTTTTTACATCTGGCAAAAATGGTTCTGAAAAACTTATTAACGTACTTAATTCACAGGGCGTCGAACGACACCAGACACGTCAATAGACAAAGACGAAGGTATTTCGGATGACATGGATGATTTGAGTCTCTCAGAGTTAAAATTACAACTCGAGCTTAACGAACAAGAAACATCGGTTCTTCGCCGCAAAGTGGAAGACATGGAGAGCGAGAACGAACGGTTACACCGCGAAGTCACCGAGCTGCAGGAAACGACCAAAAGCATCCAAAACGCCAAACCCCAGGTCGTCATTAGCCCGCCGGGTGACAACACGCACCCTAATGCGTACTATGATCAGAAGATTCGTACACTCGAACAGGAAAGCAAGGACTTGCGCTTGAAGTTGATCGAGAAAGATCGCGAAGTCGAACGCTTGGAAGGCGAACTCACTCTGGTACAGAAAAACAAAGGCAAAGTCATCGTCCAACGAAGCAGGTTAGTGAAAACATAGCAGAAACTAGATAAGAGAGACCCCGCCTGTAAGAGAACATCTATTTCCCCGGGATTTTCTATTTTGCTTATATCTGGGTTCGAGCGCAATTTTTCTGCTTCGCATCCATTCCAACACGATGGAAGAGAAACCCGCTTGTAAGAGAGTTACTCTAGGTCAAAAGTTTATCTAGGTCAAATACTAGAAGAAACTTCGCGTAACCAAAATCTGGATGTGTGGATGTTAATTTATATCTTTGTATTTTGCATCCGGGTTCCAACTATAAGGTAACCCGTATGTAACAAACATTTCCATTAATTCTTACGGAGCTTGCATATGGGTTCCACTCTAATCTTTGATTCACCTATTGAGTGCCTTCCATCACGGTTCAGCTACATAAGGGGACCCGGATGTAATAGGAACATTTCCTTACACAATTTAGAGGCAGATTATGATGTAAACTGAGTTCACTTACAGCCAAACCCAGATGTAAGACAACACAGAGTGAGAGAAACCACTCGTAAGAGAATCTTACATCCGGGTTCGTCATGACCTTGTTCTTCCGTTATAGTCAACCCGGACGTAAGAGAGCTTTTTAAAAAAACTATGCAT
Organism: Triops cancriformis; assembly: GCA_020615345.1. Classification (NCBI taxonomy): domain Eukaryota; kingdom Metazoa; phylum Arthropoda; class Branchiopoda; order Notostraca; family Triopsidae; genus Triops; species Triops cancriformis. The sequence continues at coordinate 12,357 of JAHZNP010000315.1, forward strand.
AGGTACCGGATTCGGACACGGTCGTAGTTTTCAGTGTCTCTTACATCCGGGGTCTACGTAAAAATGAACCCGTATGTAAGAGACATACCCCTCTATTACGCAGTTCCTGTAAAGCCTTCTGTATAGCTTTCTACTATAAATTTTAGTTCATTTACAGCCACCGTATAAAAGAAAACCCACATATAAGTAGAACCCGCACAAAAGAGACTTTTTTACCACCTTGACTAATCTGTTCTCCATCACAAGAACCGCATGTAAGAAAAACTCCGATGTTAGGAAAGTTTCCCCTGTCTTGTCGGATTCTTATATCTGGGTTCAATTGCATCCACCTCGCTTGTCGTTCATTGTTGAGTCGTTCATTGTTGAGTCTATATATTGATACATTACTAAACATATTTCCGCGTATTTTCCTCTAGATCGTTAGACAACAGCGAAAGCAACGTTGACTTGAATCGTAAGATGACGCTCATCGAGCAAGAAGCCGCCATCTTGCGAACCAAGATCGCCGACCTGGAGTCCGAAAACGAAAAGCTCACTTCAGAGAACCGCCGTATGCACTTACGCGTGTCGCGCAAGCCGCCCCCCACTCCGCAAGAGCAACTCGTGCTGGACAAAGCGGCCCTCGAAGATCAAGTTCAATCCTTGGAAAAACGTTTGGCCGAAGCCAACGGCAAAGTCACGGACCTAACGGCCAAACTTACCGCCAACTCCCCGCGCTTGGGTCGCTCCATGGAAAAGGGCAAGAACCTGTCCCCGAACTCTTCTAGCGAGCTCAACGTTCTAAAGCGCGAGAAAGAGTTAGTGGAACGTGAGCTGAAAGCCAAGGAAGACGAGCTGGCCACAGTGAAATCCCAACTCCAAACGGTGGAAAATACCAAAACCGATTTAGAGAACCAGCTCCAAAAATTCCACAGTGACACGCCCACCAAACCCCGTACCCCCAAAGTTCCCTCGGAACCCATGACAAAACTCCAGCTCAAGAAAATGGTCGAAGACCTCGAACAAGAAATCAGTGATTTGTGTCTCAAACCTTGCAGTAATACCGAACTGGAACTCAGGGAACTGCGCGAAACGCTCCGTAAAGAGCAGGAGCAGTGCAAAGTGCTCCAGGCGGAGAAAACGGCCTTAGAAACCAAGATCCAACAAATCCAACGCGACGTCAAGAGCATTCTACCGAAATCCAGCGCGCAGACGGAAGAATTACAGCGCCAGCTCAACGACGCTAGCAAGAAATGCTCTGACTTGGAAGTGAAACTCAAAACTGTGGTCAGTGGCGAAGATTTCGAATCCGTGCAGAAGATCAAACAAGAGAAACATCGTTTGCAGAAAGAAGTAAGTACCGCCAGGGGCGAATTTCGCAAATTTCCAGCGATTTCTGCTATTTTTCCAATTACCGCCAAAATTCTGCTTTTTCTGCGTATTTAGCTCGTTTTTGCAAATATTTGAACAATCCGCTTTTTTCGACAAATATCTGTTAAATATCTGCTTATTTCGGCAAATTTTTTAAATATCAAATAATTTCTGCAAAATAGCTGCCTACGTCATCCAATGTTTTCATATCTGCTTATGATTGCTTATTTCTTCAAAATTGTGCAAATTTCAGCGTGTTTCTGCAATATTCTGCGTATTTCTTCAAATATCTGCTTAATGTCTACATGTTTTGCTGCTACCTCTTGCTACAAACTTCTCATTATTTCTGGCTTTCACTTTTCGCGAACTTTGCGAATTTCCGAAAATTCATAATTTTTCTTGTGGTGGATGAAGTTCTTCGCCTGACTCATGCTTCATTTCTGTATTTCTTTGTAATATTACTAACTTTCCGTCATTTTTTCTTTCTGATGTGCAAAGTTGGCCGAGAAGGAGAGCAAAGTGTCAGAATTGGAACGCAAAGTGAAAGATTACGAGGACAAGATCAAGAAGTCGGAGCGTTCGCTCAAAGATCAGAAGGATCAGTTGAACGCGACCCAGAAAGAGGTTATAAAACATTCCTGTGACTTATTTCTTTCCTATTCCTGCTTAACGATACTAAATTATGGTTTCTCTTGTACTTTCCGCATGTGGATGCGCTGTCTTTTCTCTTGATCAGTTGGAAGACGAAACGGCCAAAGTGAAGAGAGCAGAAGCTCTGCAGGAAGAAATGTCTGTTGCATGGAGCAAAGAACGTGACGAGCTGAAAAAACAGGCTTCGGATTTGAAAGCCAAGTTGGAAGACATTGAGACCGCGGTCGCTCAGAAAGACAAGAAACTGAAAGACATGGTCAGCTTTCCCCACAAATCTTTTTTTTATACTTGCTTCTCCTTTCTGTTCTCACAAGAGGAATAAAGACTAATTTGGACATTACTAACTGATTATGCTTAGGATGCGTTGGCCAAAGAGGAAGCGAAGAGAGCAACGGATGCAGCTAGTCGCAAAGCGGAGAAAGAAATCAAAGCGGCACAAGAAGAGGCGGCGACTTTGAGATCCAAATTGGAGGAAGTGGAACTCAAACTGAAACAGGTTAGCTGTGTCCTCTTTGTGTTTTGATGGACAAAAACTTCCTACATTTTCTTAAAAATCAATCGCAATTTAAAACAGAAATATTCGTTAGCTAGTTATTAGTTCTGAAGACGAACTACGTCGCGATAGCGGCACATTTATCTTCAGCTTTCTCTTGAAACAGAAATATAAAAATATACAAAGATTTTGTAGAAGAATTGGAAAGTTAAAATATACTAATCTAAAAAGTATAAGAAATGAAATCAGACACATTATAATAAATAAAAAGAGATAAATTATATGAAAAAAACATAATGAAGATTTTTTTGGCTACTAGTCATAAAGACAAAACATAATAAAAAGTTGTTAACCAGCTGTGCAAGTAGTTGAATACCCATTACTAACTCACGAACTGGAATTACAGAATGAGCAAGAAAGAAAATCGTTGAATGAGAAATGTTCCAAACTGGAAGCCGACTGGCGACGAGAGAAGGACCAATGGCAAAGCAAGAATACGGACTTGGAGTTGGAACTGAAGGTGACAGTGTCGAAAAATATATGGGAGATTTTAAATGTCCGTTTTGACGTCATTTGTAGGCCGAAAAGAAGAAACGAGAGCGTGTTGAAAAGGAACATGACAAAGACTTGCAAGAGAAGGATGAGGAGATGATCTTGATGCGCGAACGGATCAAACGCGCGGAGCAAGAAAGCAGGAACATTCAGGAGAAATTCGAAAGCTTGAAAAGCCAAGATACACACGTTGCAGGTAATTATATTTTACAATTAAAGAAAATCTTTTCTACGACATCACATCCAAACAATTTACTATCAACCAATGAAGGTAGAATCTGCATCATGTTGAAACTCGCAAAACCATTCAGAACAGAGTTCCGGATCTTTCAAGAAAGATCAGAGCAAACAAACAGTTTTGCTGATAACGAGCCATTTTCTTTTAGTGGTTTTAGATTTGTTAAGATTGCAATAGCCATCGCAATTGAATAAATCGCTTAATTCCATTTACTTATCGATATATTTGTCGATATTGAATATTTGTATTCATATTTTTCTGCGATTCAGTAACGATCGGATCAGATCTAGGATCGCATTTGATCAGGATCTAGGATCGCATTCAATCAGGATCTAGGATCGCATTCGATCAAGATCTAGGTATTCTGAAAAGTTCCTTCTTTTAATAGGAGCGGATCGAAAAGCGTTGGCCAATGATCGATAATTATACAAAATCTTATAGTATTTCAGATCCGAACAGTAGCCGGAAGTAGTCCTATCGTGCCGCCGTCGTATTTGTCGTTATCTTGATTTTTTTTCGGCAGTGATCAGATTGACAGAGATATAGATTTATTTGAGCAACGACAGCGTCTTTCTAATTCATTATTTGTTTTCAATATTGTAGAACTGGAATTGGCTCTCGAACAAGAACGGCAAGAATATGAAGACCTTACAGCTAAATACGAGTTACTGGAAGAAGATTACGTGGTTATCAAAGCTCGATTGGTCATGGACAAAGAACAGATCGAAGAGTAATATTTCTAGAAATTGCAAAAAAACTTAAAAACGTAATACTGTTCTATGTAGGGATCACTCGAAACTCGTCAAAGACCACGAAACACTGGAAGGCGAGTTACGGACCTTGCGTGAGACTTTCAATCACCGCCAAGACACTTGGATTAAAGAAAAGCTGGACATGCAAGTAATTTTTAATTTACTTTTGTGTAAAATAAAGGCTTCAAACCCTTTTGCTTGAAATGTTCAAGGAAAAGGTGAAAGAATTGGAAGAAAAGTTGAACCGCAGTTCAAGCGAGAACTGGCAAGGTGAACGCGCCCGTTTAAAGACACAGTTGGAAGAAAAACTTCAATTACTCGAAAAAGCCAAACGCGAGGAAGAAACTCTCCAAGACCAATTGTCCAACCTCCGCAAGGAAAATGACGAAATCAAACGAAAACTCGACGATTTCGACAAAGTCACCAAAGTTCAACGATCTATGACTGTTGACACCTCAGCGCACGAGAAAGAAATACGCGAACTCAAAAACAAGTAACGCTATCTGTCTTTGTTTTCTGAATGACGCGTAAATCTGACATCTTTCTGTCCGATTCGATGTCTATCTATTTTATCCTTTTCTACGTGCTGGAATTTTACAGATTGGCTCAAGAAGAGAAAGCACATCGGTCGGAAATCTCCCACGTCAAACTCCGGCACGACAACCGCTTAGCTTTATTGAACGAAGAAATGCACACGTACCAAACGCAGCTGGAAAAAGCACGCCGAGAACGCGACACTTTCAGAGAAATGCTCGAAGGCGCTCAAAAGATGATTGGCGAGCTCAAACGAGACCCCGCCCATCAACGAACGCGGTCAGATTCGGATGCCGCACGTAACAAAGAGGTTAGATATAAATTAATACCTCTTTAAAAAATAAATAAGTTTTCTGGGAAATTTTTGGGAAAACTGCCAAATAAAATAAATAAAATTATAAGGAGAGTAAAGGAAACTGCCAATTAATTGAATATTTGTTAATACTAAGCCGAATTCTGAAATATATGTAACTAATTCTAAATAATTAAAGTTTAGGAGCGGTCAAGATATAAACAGGTTTAAACGGCCTAGTTTGTTTAGTTTATTTTTTAAATATAAGTTTCTTCTAAGTTTTAAATATCTTGGAATTATACAACGCTATTACGCTTTGCCCTAAAGGAGTTATTGAGAATTGGTACATTGAATGTTTTTGGTAGATGGAAGACAATATGGACAAGATTGAAGAATTCCACTCAAAGATCACCGACTTGGAAGACGAGCTATCAGAAGCTCGCATGGAAATTTCTCGGTTAAAAACAGAAGCCATTAACGAGAAATCGGCATGGGAGATCCGTGTGTCCGAGATGCAGACGCGGATTAACGAAATGGAAGAAGATAAAGTCATGACTACCGGCCGAAGCCGCATTCCAGGAACGAAAACGCGTCTAGAACTGGCTTGGCAGAAAGAACGTGACGAAATGCAGCGCCTCCTACAAGAAACTTCGACTTTGGCGCGAGATTTGCGACAAACGCTATTCGAGGTACGAAATTTAACTACTTTTCTTGTTGTTTCTCATAAATGTGCACCCAGCAAAGGCCAATTGCACAGAAATAACGGACTAAATAATTTCCCCACAAAGCGCCATCTAGCGATGAATATATAAAGCTAATGCAGCAACGCGCTGTTACATTCGCTTTCGGTGTTCTAATTCCCGACTTTGCATGAAGAATTTCACGTTTACCGAAAATTTTCTAGCTCAGTTGGGAAATACTTTTATCCAGAATGCGCATTCCAAAACGATTGCTAAAAGAATTGATTCTTTAACAGGTGGAGAAGGAGCGTGACAGAGAGCGCTTGGATGCCAAGAGGAAGGTGGAGCAAGCCAAGAAAGGTTTGGAGGAAGATCAAGAAGAAATGCGCCGGAAAGTACAAGAATTGCAATGTGATCTCTTGGAACTTCGCGATGCCCATGCCAAGTTGCGTACCACCTGCGAGAAATTGCGCAGGGACAAAGACCGATCAGAGAAAGAACGCGAAGACATGCGGCAACAGATGCAAGATTTGCGCCGTACCGAAACTGACGAAGAACGCAAAGTCGTCCGACTATTGGACGACGTCCAGAAGATGAAAGATTTGTGTCCGTTGGTTATGGGCACGTACTTGACCACTAGTCGAACTGAAACCAAACGTAAGTTCGAACATTACTTCCGCACAAACACAAAATACACCATGAAACCTTAACAAATATTAATAATGTATAAAAAATAGTAATAACTAAATAATAAAAACTAAATTGGCACAAATAAAATAGTTAAAATATAACAATTACATTACGACAATAAGTAGTTAAAGAAAAAATAAAATAACACAGTGAAGATAAAACAATTAAGCAAACATTGAAAAGCAAAACAGAACGACGAATAACCAAATATCGAACGTAAAATTGTAAACCAAACGACGTAAAGGAACGAAAGTAAATGAATATTAAAAACGTTATTTAGAAAACAAGAAATAACAATCGTTTAATGTTACTGAAAATTATAGTTAAATTGTCACTGGCTCTTTCTAGCTGTACGTGAAACTCCGGGTGATAAGGTACGCGAAGAATTTTTGGACGCCCTCAAGAACATTTCGCGTACTACCGAAGAACTCAAACGCGTTCATCGTTTGGATGAATCGGACGTCAGTAAACGTTCCATATCTTTCCGCAGGTAAAACGCAAGACTGGTTAGATTTGGTTGCTAGTCTTCTTTCCATTAACTTAACTTCAATTAAAGAGCAATGTCATCAGCGCCGGATGACGCAAACAATTCCCAAAGTGCTAGCAACAAACGCAACAGTTTGTATCGGCGAACTCAATCCTTAGAACAGAGCCAAGCTCTTGACGAAATCGAAGTAATTTTTTTCATATTATCCCTAAGATTTCTAGGAACGATTATACTTTTGTACAGCAAATACAAGGATATCTACCATTTCAGAAAGAAGAACGCGGAAGTATTAGTAGCGTTCATTCAGTTGGCGTCAGTACTCCTCAGCCTTACTCCAAAGTCTCCAGTAATGTCCGATACTCAACATTACCTACTCGCGCCCGTACCGTGGAACGCGATCAAAGTCTAGACCGGTAAGATTTAAAGACAAACCCCAACCACCTGTTGAGTTTCTCGTTACTTTCACTGAAGCATCCAATATTTCATGAGACGTTTTGAATAGAAAATAGTTACGCTTCAAAAATCTATCTATAGCTTGAATTGGTGAATTATTGTTAAATTGTTAAAACCTTTTTGATACTAGGATGTCCACAACTTCGACCAAAAGTGAAATGGTACCAGCGACACCCGAAACCAAAAAGAAGAAGGGCTTAATTGGAAAAATTAAGCAATTAACTAAATCAAGGAGTATCGAAGAAACCAACACTGCCGATTCAATTGTTACTGCAGGAATTAAGGTAATTGAAATCTTGCGCAGCGTAATTTCACACTATTGTTGCGTTCCTCGTAACTAAGCGTCAATATGCTGCACTATGGAAGAATTCATTGATAAATTTTGTTTCATTTATGAAGACTTATATTAATTATTCACGCAAATCAATTGTTTCAAATTCAAATAGGCGCTTATGCCCGGCGTGGGAGATCGTGGATCGGATTTGAGTTTAGAATCGCGTGAATCACGCGTAGATGAAAAGAAGGAGAAAGACAAAAAGAAAATGAAGGATAAGATCTCTGGTTTCTTCAAGAAAGGCTCCTCCTCCAGGACCAACAGGTTTTAAAATTTCAAATAATTTCTTTCTATATTTTAAATGTATATTTTCATTTTTCCTATATTTTTCCCCCCACTAGTATGGAACGCTCAGACTCGTTCGAAAGCTACGGACCGGGCGAAGGATCTCGTGACCGAAGGAGCGCGTCAACTCAAAGACCGTTGATGCGACAAGACAGTAATGGCAGTACCACTAGCGTGGCTGCTACTACTGCGCCATCTCCTGCCCCCTCCGTAAGTCAATGCTTCAGAAATTTTTCTGATTAGACACACCACAGCCTATGTTGCCACCGATAGATGGCACGAAGATGATTTCGCGCCAATGTTAAGGCACAGAGCTTCAAATGCCAAAAGATCACTTAACGTATTTGATTTCAATCATCTCTGTATTCAGCATATTTCTAATGTTGTAAAATTTATTCGGAAACAGATGAGAACTACTCCTGATCCTCGGAGTAGTGCTCGCGCGTCGGCGACGCCCACCAAACAAGTGCCTGCCAATGAACCACAACCGACTCCCGGTTACGCGCCTTCCATGTCCCCTTTAGGTTACTCAGCTTTGCTTTCAAATACCAGTACCCTTCCACGAAGGAGTCGAGCTGTAACTGGTCGGTCGAAGACAACAGACCTGCGACCGGTGTTACGTTCACAAGGTTCCCAAGAAACCAACGTTTAAATTGTATAAAAAAATAAGCTTTGAAAAAAATGCACGAAATTTTCCTACAAAGGAACAATAATTGCTGTGCTGCTTCTATAATTACGCTCCTACTACGCCTCCTTTCTCTCCCCTCTTTTGGAAATCTGTTCTTCACAGAATATTTGCTCTTTTGTCCCGTTTCGCGCTTTTTTTCCAGTTCCCTTACTGTAGCTCAATACCGAAGTGCCAAAAGGTCGAAATGCAACAATGGAGATTTAGTCACAGTTAAGCACAATACAGTTCATCTATTCAGAATGTGAATAACAGAAAATGGGTTAGGAAATTAACGCATTTTTTATGAAACAGTATTTTGTACCGGGAAAGCAGGTCAAGGGCAAGAGGGCGACACCGTTCAAACGCGGGAATATATCTAACGGTTGTTCAAGTCTTCAAACATGATAGCCACTTTTCATAATTTTTCACCTAGTACTGCAGTTATTTAACTATTCTTGTCCGAAGCTCATAAATAGGACAACTCGCATAATAATTTTGTGCACTAAAAATCATGAATTTACGTAATATAGAAAGATCGAGTACTCATCACCCTGGCAACGAGTCATTGACATGGGTTGACATCCAATCCAAATATTCTGTTAAACGGACATATACACCTTTGACAAACAAGTTCGAATACAAAAAGAAGCTAATAATTATTTTTAAAAATCACCTGGAAAATGCTTTTGTGCGCAACTTACTCCCCAACTGGTAATCCCAGCTTGGACCCAACTTCCGTCGGCTATTTGGCATTGTAACGGACCTCCACTGTCACCCTATACAAGTTTGCATTCATAAAAGTTTATTTACAGAATACTTTGACCGCTTATTACTTCATTTACAACACTAAAAAGTGCCAAAGTTTAATAACATGAAGCTTGGATATTGACAAAAATATTGTTCGTCCGTCCGCTAGGCGGTGCGCTTTCAAATATTTGAAAATGGCGCGCTGGAATCAGACCGGTGGTAACAACTGAAATTCACCGTTACCTACCTATTTGCACACCAACGCTTAAAATAATGTGTGAAGATGAAGAAATTATACAATGTTATATCTCTAAGGGAACGATCATTATACGGAACGGAAACTACGAAATTATACTAATTTGCAATCCACGTAATTATACTAAATTGGCCAAAGAATGTAACAGTAGCAAACTTAACGTTCGCTTGACTTTTGTTACTGCAAAACTTAAAAAAAATAATAAGGTACGGTCTAGCGCTCGAACAAAGTGTGCAGTAAATAGCTTTACAATTCAGAAGACAAGAAAAACGTTCCGAAAGCGAGTGCAATTCAACTCCTCTGCCGACAAATGAGCCAGTGTTACCAATGCGTGAAAGAAATACGAGATGGACCGTAATAATAGCGTTGCTTGTCAAAGCAAACATTCTCTTTCAAGCAAGGAAATGCAATTCCTAGTCAAAGATTTAACGGAACTAAGATAATATTCTCCGTTTACCACGCAAGGGCCCATGCCTCCATCCACCCAACCGGCGCAAATCATCTTCCGGGTGACATGGTTTATGCGTCTGTATGCCTTCTGACATTCCCGGTTGGATACCACCGGAACTTGCACCTTCTGCAAGACTTGGACTTCAACTGGGTCACCCATATCGTCTAACAGGACCGAAAACAAGAGAAACATTAAAAAACGGCAAAAAGTTCCAATCTCTTTCATCCAGAAAAAATACTAACTAAATATATAACACGAAAAGTTAAAAATAACGTAGAACTAAATATTTAAAATAGCAAAAATAAATACACATAATAGCAAAATTATTTAAAAAACTTGCAAAATGCACACATAAAATAGCAAACATATATAACAATAGCAAAGGTAATATATAGAAATAGGAAAAAATATATACAAATACGAAAGGTCGCAACAGCGACATTGATCGCCTAAAAACCAACCAACAAATACGAAAGACAGACAAAAATTAGGCACACAGGTCTGCTCATTAAGTGATATTCGAGCAATACAAATTATTAGTCTCGAAACGACGTTTTAAAAATAAAATGTAAAAAATAAATTAAAAAATATTGTAGAATAGTAGAAAAATAAAAAAATAATACAAATAGTAAAAAAATAACAAAAACAAAAATAAATTCAAAACCAGAACTTCAAATAAAGAATCCTTAGTTTAATCATGGAAAAATCATAAAACACTTAACCTTCTTTCGCTTTTCCCCATCCAGTAACTGAGCACAATCGTCCTTGGAAAGTTTCGTTCTTTGGCGGCAAACAAATTGTATTGACTAAGTTTCTTTCGTCCGTCGTATTGATACTCGGGGATAATTTCATCAATGCAACATCATTCTTCCATGACTTGCTGTCAAAATGCTTCGTGATCAATAAGATTGTGTTATAGAACAATCGAACAAGCTTTGGGTAATTCCAACTCACTTCATGCGTGACGATCCGGGAAACTGGGAAAGTATTGTCTTGGTTTACTTCGGCGGAGCGATTCACATTGCCGACTCGCACCATCCAATACGACGCAGGTAATGGCAAACTGAATAGCGGACTAACCAACGTGGGAAAGTTGATCAGAAGAATTAACTTAACAAAGACCGGGCCAGCTACATCCCAAATGGAAACGTGATACTTACTCAATGATGCAATGCGCAGCCGTGAGTACCCACGAAGGATGAATTAGCGTACCACCACAATGAAATCCCAAATTACGGCCAGTTAAGGGGTCTTTTAGGTGGACTGCAACGTGCCACGGCCACTCACCAGGTAGACTCGATGAGCCGCCCACAATCCGAACGTGATCTGAGTGGTCATGTTGAGATTTCCCGCAACCTACAGAAAACTTGTCATGAAATCTTTCACCACACTGTTTGAATGCTATAACCACGTCGTGGGTCACGTCAAACTTTTCTTTGAAATATAGGAATTCTAAGTCTACATTAACAATAAAAGGTTTTTGTACGAGACACTAACGCATTCATGAACACTGAGATAGATTTCAAGGACATTACCTTCTAAAGTTTAAACCATGAAAAGAAAATAAATCCACATATCTGCGACAGTACGCAACAATAAATTATATTTTCATTAATTCGACAGTAATCTGGTTGTTAATTAGTCCCATGTTCACACTACGCGATCTATCCCAGAAAACCGTTACCATTAGAGTTGCCCTGGTTGTTGCCCTGGTTGCTACCCGCGTTTACATTAGACTGTGTATAGGGTAACTATTGACTAATAAGCAACTTATTCGGGGAAACGGATGGTTTATTCCCTGTTTAAGACAATGAGAAAGGGGGTACGTGGCTTTAAAGAGGACGACTGAGCACGAAAGTTTATCAAGGGACAATCGGCACACAGAAAACAATAGCGCGCCATGCGACACAAACTGATAAATGGATAACAGCATTAATAGACACTATTAGGAACATTTGTAAGTAACTGAGCTGAAATTATTGACCGACTGAACAACTACTCCTATGTCCTACTCGTCCTTATGCAAAAGGGTTGGAAAAGCTAGCTTTGTTTTTTCTATTTATTTACTTTTTATTGAAAACCTGTGATATGTAGCAAAATGTATGCAAACGAGTACGGCAAGGAGCGCAAGCTCACGCTGTTTACCTAAATAAAAATAATAATAATAAAAAAACAAGCTAGCTAAACCCTCACCATAGGGTGATGAGATAGGGGCAACTGTAACAATTGCACTTCCTTTTGTATTGCAATAATATAGGTGGTGAAGAAATTTACAATACAACACAGCGTTACATAACATGGCCTAACGTAACTAAGCCTTGTTAAACTTGTTTAAACTAGCAAAATGCGCAACCTTGCTCTTAACCCTACTCGTAACCCAGACAGATCACTAGATCCACAGGTTGGCCATAACTTGGGTAAACAGACCAAGCTGCTTTAATCGGGAATGAAAACACGACTTACAATATTCTGCAAAGGGAACAGGTTGAGTCTGTGACGTCACACAATACAAACGCCGTCCTTTCTTCACAAGTAGGCTATACTTGCAAAACTTATGAACTAATACAAAAAAAGAGACTCAAACCTTCCATCAATCACTTATAAACCCATTTCATTGCCATGTCAAACCCAAATTATGAAAGCAAAAGGAAACTTACGTTTGGCACATGTCCCATAACTAGCGACAATGAACACCAAGTACGCACTCAGCCATAAATTGGTACCTCGTTGCTGTGTGTTACACATAGTACAACCACCCATTAACTGCTCGTGGGTCCTTCGTGTATTTATCTGTCAAAGAACTCGAATTAAGAAAGCTCAATCTTTCTTTCCCACGCCTTTTAAGAAATGAATTCTTTTTCGTTACGTGCAAGGTTAAACTGGCATAGTATTCGCCTCGGGGCCACCACAACGGGACAAGGTTTGTTCTGATTTTACATTTTTTAAAACCTTAACGGTATTAGAAACTGTCTGTTGAATAATTCTGCACTAATTAACCCACCCCAAACCTGTGATTACACCTTTTGTTTTTATTTTTGAAGAACCCCCAATCTTTTTTCCTTAAAAATATTCCGGAAGTCGTCCTTTAATGGCTCACGTGCTGTGAGTTAAACATCAGCAAACAATAACTAAAGGGAAAAAAGATAAAAGCTGATAAGAACTGAAAAGAAGGAAGATGAGAGATTCCGGTCAAAAGAAAAGATTTTCCGGATGAGCAAGCCTGCAAGTGGTTCAATCAACTTTCTCGTTCGTGTTTTTGTACGGCACCTACTTTGAAGTAAAACTTCTTTCTTTGAAAAAAGAAAAGGAAATTAAATTTCTATTGTCCGTTTTCTTTTATGCTTGACAGATACTGAGTTCCAGTGCTGGGCTAAAACGTAAACACGAAACACTGACCTCATTGGCATAAAAGAGCTAGCATCTTCCACACTTGGCTTCCTATCCGTGTAACAACATCTCGTATGAAAACTCATCTCCAAAAGTAGACCACGCAATAACATCTAGCAACGTGTACGAGACGTTGGGTCCCCGAGAAGAGAAAACCGGCTTTTCTGGGACTGGAACACACACTTGAGAGAAAAGAAACCATATGAAAAAATGAAACAACTCTAGGTCACTATTACGGAGCATATACAATTCAGTGAATCAAGAACTGCAAAAACTTGTATGTGCAGACTACTGTTCATAAGATTGTCAGATCTTTGATAAGCGATGCTGCTTGCTTATATTCGAAGGATCTTGTAGACACAACATAGGAGCAATTCCTATTTCAGCTCCTTAATTGTTCTTCCAAATAGGTTAGAAAAAGAGAACGACAAAAAGTAATAACAAGAGACAAAAAATGGGGAAAGGGCACGGAATGAAAGTACTAAATGGACGTGTTAAATGACAGCACCATGTGTTGTGCAAATACGGAACTTGTTATGCCTTTCATAGCAGAGTAGGTCTGGGCAGGATAAAACAAAAATATTCTTAAAATTGCTTGACATAATGTAAAGGAAATGTCTGTAAGTAGCGATAAAAATGCAATGCAGAAGATCAGCAATAGGCGAAAGCCTACTTAAATTCTGAAACGAAAAGACTACTTAATATAGTTAATATTACTTTATAAATATAAACAAGAATTTATAATTCTTTAAAAGAAATAGCAAAAAAGTTCTGTTGGAAGAAAGAATTTGAGATGTAAAAAAACTGGCTCCAAGTGTCATAAATTCTTCAATCCATTGTTGAAGCCTGTGCCACTCTAAAAATACAAAATAAATAAAATGAGGCTTCTAGATCACGTGACCTAAATACTTTTGATTTTGGACGGCTCAGAATGAGTGGGATAAGATATTGTTCAGTGGTGGAGGGTATTTTTGCATTTAAAATTTCCTTTTTGGGGGAAACCCTGTAAATAGTATGGATGGTGGAGTTTCCCTTAAAGAGAATTTCCTACGGAGTTTGGGTTCATTCCATCCTGTGAGCCTTTTCGGAATGTCTAAGCACTTGGGGAGGTCCCATAGCGAACACAGTGCGCATAAGTAACAAAGGACTCGGAAAAGGTGCAAGATCAGGTGGATTTCCTCGTTGTGCGGAGCGAGTTTTGGGTCAATGGGCCGAAATGAAGGTCACAGGGCCAAAACCACTCCAGTTTAACTAGTTAATGGATCTGGTACTTGGTATTAATTTACTAGACTCATAAATTAATACATAGATTCTAAAGATTTTTTTATTACTTTTTTATTTTATTTTAGTCCCATTTTTTTAAAAAAGGGTGAAAATCAAGGATAGTATTATACTTGGGAGTCAAGAACGGAGAACTGAATAACGGTAAATTACACGTGAGGCTTAGGTACCATAGGTCATAAGGCACCAATTCTAACTTGACCAAATCAGTGTGAACCGATATAGAACATTTCTTTGCGAACACTGGTTCTTTAAAACGACTTCGAATGTGTCACGACTGTCAACATCGTTCAACTACAATATAACACGTTCGATTTGGGGTATAGTTTATAACGGGAAAACTCACTCATTCTGATACAACTCTAAAACAATTCGGTGTTTCTTTTTACCATTTCAAGATTGCATTGTAAGAACTTTGATTATTCCGGCTTACTTAATATGATCGGAGTGTCATTGGTGTCCTAAAGGGGCGAAGTCTCGAATGAGAAACTATATTTACAATTTAGAGTATTTTTCGCACAATTGAAAAATTGGGTTGTTTGCAAGTGGGTGAAATTGAGTTTGAGAACTCTGAGGGTGGATTGGTTGTAATTAACTTACATTTTATTAGTTCGATTTCACAAAGCATTGGTAAAACAAGAAATAATTAAAAATCCCAAGCTTGCGTTGTGTAAAATGTCTAGTGTGAGTTAGATTACAGTGTTGGGCATTTCATTGCATTCGCATTATGAAATTGAATGATTAAGACTGACAAAATAGGTTTGAACTAAGGGAATAATTTGTGTAAGTTATTCTATTTTTTCACAAAGGTGATGCCATTGGTCTGGCTGAAGAAATTTCAGCGAGGTCAATAACCTATGAGTTCAGTGGGTTTTAACATTAAAAAATGGTAGGCCTAATGATGGTATCTACACCCTCATACTACCCTTGCGTTATCTCCCAGGAATCACTTAACGACATCCTGTCGAAAAGAGTATACCGTATGTTACAATAGTGTTGAAAAGCATTGTGGTTTCCATTAGTGGTTTAATGACAGCTTCGAGCAGTTTTGATTGAATACTCCACGTCAACGATCAAAATCATTCGACAGAATTTAAAACTTTACACTTTCTAAATTTTATAAAATGGTTTCTAATATGCTTATTTCTGTATTTAAACTTGTATATAATACTATTTTTTATTATCAATTACAATGTTTTAATATAATTGAAAAATTGGGTGTTCCTTACCCTTAATAGGCGCGAGCCTACGGCGGATAGTCATTAAAAAGTAATAACAAAAAACTGAACAGTTGGTGTAATTCGAACATTTGTACAACTAGCCAATTATCCGTACAAGGGTAAAGAATGTTACAAAATTCAGGATACGGGTATACACAATGCTACTATTCTTATTAGCTAACATTGGTCCTTTCTTACGAACGGATCGCTCACACGTGGCTGCTTCCTGTAGAATTTTCAGTAACCCTACGTAAGGGATAGGATACATGTTCCCTTAAAATTTGTTTCCCTTGCATGTAGGGTTCTTTACATCCGGTTTTGAGAATATAATGCACTGTAAAGCCAAGTCGTAGTTCACGTGTGGAGTGCGTGAACTCACGTGGCAGCAACTTTGCTTACATCGTTTCACTCACAGTAACTTCGAACGGCAAGAATTCCTTATCCCTTAACATTTCATTTTTATTTCTTAGATTTATTTTGAATATTTTTTAAAAACAATTCTTAGACTTATTTTCAGTAATTTTTAAAATACATTTCTTTCATTAATTTCTAAATCCGTTCAGCACTCGTTTAGTTCATAAGGGTCTTTTTGCTATCGGTTAACATAGGAAAAAAATTCTTAAGACACTAATAATAGAAATACAGGGCTTGTAAGGTCTATTTTCCTATGTTCCATGCCATAACTTTGATCCTTATTGACAAGCCATACACCGTCAGCTGATTTGGCAAATTTTTAAACGTTCCTTGTCCAATAGCTCACTTTTCTATTCTACAATTCAATGTAGGGAACTGTAAGATCCATTTTGCTATCTTTTACACTAAGACTATGAGCCTTGTTGACAAGCCAGCCAAATTTGCAATTTCAAAAATTCCTTTACATTACTGCTAAAGCCCTGGTTTTGAATATTTAAAATACACAGACAATTTTCACATGATTATACGCAGTTGTAAGGTGGATATTTTCCTCTATTTTTAAGCTAAAATCCCGAACCTTAAAAAGGAGTTTACTAGGTAATGTAAGCAAAAAACTGTCCAAACGAACAAACACACAAAAAAGCCAAAAACATGAAATGACAAACGTGAAGTTCCGGTGTCTCGCAATTTTTTTGTCAGCACTATAGGCGAGTTAACGTCGTCGCTACGGATGGAAAATTGTGCCACAGTCAAACAACGGGATCCATATCGTACCATTAGGTTACAAGGTTCTCAAACACCTTCTCTTCCACTCAAAAATCACATAACGCATTTCATACGATAACAACACACTACTCTACACATTTACGGCCCCTCTGGGTACGCTTCAGCAACTTAGTACCGTAACTAGCCCCTTTTAAAACCCTCTAACCATACCGTAATAAGTTGGCACACATGCACATTTCCCTATTTCCCCTATTTCCTACCAATCCTTACCTTATAATACGAAAAACCCCTACACAAAGTTCAAGTGACTAGATCATCGCCACACCACGCAACAATTTCGCACGCTCTGCATTCTGCCCCACATATGACGTACTGTACACGCAAGTACTTTCCGGAAGAACAACACGTGCATCTGACATTCCTTTTTTTTCTTTTTAAGGGAAGCTGTGTACTCAATCATTCTTCAAACTTCCTTTAACGGAAGTCCCACTTTCTCCACCTTTTGCTTCCTTGAGCGAAGAGAAAACCAAAAATGCCCGCCGACGTTTTTCCGCCCCCAGAGATCCGTTTGACCCCAATCTTGTCCCTCCACCCTTCAATTCCATATTCCTACTTCACTATTTCCCTTTCCAAAATAACTTAATCACCCGATACCGTTAATAGCACAAAATTTACGCCAGTATCAGTCAACAAGAACTAATAAGCATTCTCCATCATTTTTTTTGTGCTCGAGCGAAAACTGTTATGAATTTCATAGGCCCAGCTATTCATACAATTTCCCCAGTATTTCCTTTTTATCTAAGTGCCTTTTATACCTATTAATCCTATTATATTTAATTCTTAAATTGTATTTTTTATTTATTAGTATTTTTCTATTTTGTATACGAAAATATAGGTATACATTTACGTATAAGGAAATCCAGTATCATTCCTTTGCTCAAGGGTGATTTTTCTTTTGAATGTTTTACATTTACCACGTATGTGTAATAGACCGACTATTAATCTCGCGTATTGTATTGTAATTCCTTATAAGGGATTACATTGGAGGTTCCATGTCAAGATTAATTTACAATATCTCCCTTCAGCCTATTGTATACCACTTTCCAAATTTGGGATCATTCCACATTTGAAAAATTAACATATTTTTATTTTAAAATGTAAAATTAATTTTAATTCAATTCCATTCACTTTACTACCTGTTTATCGAAGTAGGCCGCTTCTAAACTAGCACATGTTGCCTTGTAATACGTTCTTTTGTATTTAATTACTATTTTATGTATTAAAATTTCACTTTTCCTCGTCACATTTTTTTTTCGATTCGTTAAAAAGTTGGTCGAGAGAAAACTGGACGTCAGTGAGCAACTGTTGAGAAAGACCGGGATTCGGGGCTGCTGTGTTGGTGAAAGACCTTGACCACGCCTCCGGTAGGAACCAGGAACTCGAGCCAGCGTGAAAACTGAAGCAAGAGCACTTGGCAAAGATTTCAGGAACCCCGGTGTATCCCGAGGAGCTGACGGTACTCTTCAGTGTTAAGGTGGTTGTCCGATCTAACGGAGGTGCTAACATCAACTCCCGCCTCCCGTGTCCCGAATCCTCCTTAAAACTCGTTTTTACCTACAAACACCATGGATTGGACACGGAACAGACCTTAACTTTGTCTAACTCGCCAATTTTTGCAACTCAACTGCCCTGAAAATCCTTTCCTAATTTGTAGTGAATTTTATAAATAATTCCTAATCCTAACAAGTGAATGTGATTTTAAGTGAATATCCTAGATTTACCAAAAATTAAGAGGAATTTAGCCCGAATTAGCGCCAACCATGGAGTCCGGGCGTGATCTGTGAAAAAAATTGTCATTGGTCAAGATAAATCGCAATCTTCTTAAACAAACTTGGAAAGTGCCTCAAATTTCTGCAAATTTATAAATTCGTGATCGAATCTAGAAAATTGTGAAGTTGCAGCTAAAGAAGGGCCAAAGGCAAATCGGTCGTGACTACATTTACGGCATGCCTTGAGTTAACGGTACTGTTGTTTCCCTTCGCTTTTGGGCTGTGCTGTGTTGTGCTTGGTGGAATCTCTCGGGTCCAAGGAATTTCTGACTCGCCTAAAACAGAAGAAAAAAAAATAATGTTTCGTTCTGGACCTTGGCCAACAATGCAATCCTTATCGGTCAAGATCAATTCTTGGCTATGGATGACTGCGATCCTGTTACTACTGTCCCTCTGGCGGCCGGCCGGGGCTTTACCGGTGCAACATGAAACGGAAAGTACGTCTCGGGGTTACTAAAAAACACGCTTAAAAATAATTCAATTTAGGGTCATGGTGAGGTGTGTACGTGCGTGTCATGTGTACGAGTTGAAAGGTCAATTGGTCAGTAGGTTGAGTTGGCGGCAATTTTCTCCTATAACTGGAAGAACCGGTTCTAGTCCTGGGAGCGACGTGTCGAAAAAGGGTAAACAGTCTGACACAGGCCTGCCAAAACCTGCTCATGGCGGCCAATCCTTTGCTAGCTGCGTCCTTGTATTAGCATATTTGAACCTGAGGAGTTAGAAGGTCTGCTTCCGGGTTAATTAACGGAGTAATTGGCAGAAAGCCCATTACACGTCGCGAGACCAGTTTTGAGGACTTTTTCGCGTCTCCAGTGCGTGAAAAGATTGGGTAATTGAATAGAAGAGTTAGGTAATTGAGAAAATGGAAAGATTTACGAGTTCAGTTGTGATAATCTGGGCGGAAGATTGGAAAAAGACATGTTTGGGGGGTGAGAGTGGAGTTAAGGCGAGTGAAACGGCTTTCTCGCGGCTAAACGCACGTGATCCATACAACTGGACCGTTTACCGTTACCGGTAACCGCAGGGAAAAGGGAAGACGCAGCAGAAGACCTTTTTTTCTTGAACAGGTGGAATTTATAGCGTTGCTTACAGTTGGCTACCTCTAGGAAGAGAGCGCAGGTAGAAACAGAAGCGGACGGGGAGAGAAAAGGCAGAGAATGAACGGAATATTTAACGACTGATACACATCTATTTGAAATGTTTTACAATGTCGCCAAAAGCGAAATTAAGATTCTTTTTTTGTTAGGAGATCGTAAATTGGACTGATATAGTAGGAAAGCGATCCTATAAAATAAGAAGCCAAAATTAAAGAGGGACGAAATATGTTTCAACGCGTCTGAAACCTGTTTTATGGAGAGGAAATGGGAACTATTACTTAGTGCAGAATTCGAAATGTTTCAAATTTGATGTGAAGTTCTAGGAGATTGAGATATGAAATAGTTTTATAACAAAGGGGTAGTTTTGTGTTATTGTTAAGGACGTTATTTGTAAACAGTGAGGGCTTAAACTTGTTGAACAATGCTCGTTGTTGGGATTTCATTGTTTACATTGTCAAGTTTATTGTTTCACATGACTTTAAGTCCCAAAAGACGGAAACTTGCATTCATATGGGGCGTTTATCTTACAAAGTGCGAAGTACTTTAATTCTTTACTGAGTAAAACAAGCACTGCCCTTGAAGAAAATCAATAGAAACCGCAGGGAAAAGGTAAAAGGAACATCTCAGTAAGATAACGAAAGTCTTTCGTTATCTTACTTAGATGTTTTACACTTCGTTTGGTTTAAAGTTAGTTTTAAATAAAATATTTTCATTTCCAGCGTAATGAGGATTGTGTAACTTAGTAAGTAAATGTAAAAAAGTACCGAAAAGTTACTCTTCCCAAGATACACTTCAATAGAGATTTAGTTATGACAATACCTACAAAAAGCGATACTCTGTAGGAGTAAAAGGCGGGAAAGTGGGATTATTGGATCCGAGAGAGGTACTTTATAAAGCTTAGAAATGTCGGGGATAAATTTAATGACAAAACAATTTATCTGACTAAGGAGGACCGTTTTAGTTAGAACCTTAGTTGGGAGTCACTTCTGTGAATTGATAGAAGTGAATACTATTCAGTGAATACAGAAGACATTAATTACACTTTATAGAGTAGTCCTACGATACACACTACTGAAGCTCGCAATGGATTAGGGAGGTCATTGGCTCGAGGAAGACCAGTTCAGAGAGGTATCCCCGTCGACAAGTCCTTCTTTTGCAAACTTCTCCTGGTGGGAACAGACCGCTAATTTCCTTTCAGGAAAATGTTCACAAGTTCATATATTAACTTCTCATTTTTTACAATACTGAAGACAGCTAAAAAATGAACCTGCTTTTGGTATTTTATGTCGAGCTAATTTTAAGTTTCATTCTTTGAAAGATGTAAATGGACTATTTTTCTCGATTCTTCAACCTCAGTAACGCACATAATGAGCTTTGTCCTAAATCCAGGAGCGTCGGGAGGGGTCTGCTTTTTTTGGGGGGTGAGGGTGGGGTGGTGGATGCTACCGACTGGACTTGACGATTTTACTGACTGTACCGTGAATTTTCCCCCAAACATTATAGTACTGAATCATTATTAATTTAGTATTTCAACTATTTAATATTTGAAAACACCCTTTCGACTTCCAAATTTTACCGACAACCAACATTTTTACCGAATCGGCTTTCTCAACAGTTATTGGGGGGCACGCCCTCCCCTGCGACACTCCGCTTAGATTACTAAAAATATCGCAACCTGAGTCCTTTACCTACTTATTTAAATTGCTACACTTTTTCCTAAAAGTTTGTTAGTTTAAGCAAGAGGCATGCTGTAGGCCAATCACTCATCATTACGCAATATTTCTCGTCTAAATTCAACATTAGGAACGTTCCGTTACCGAAATACTCAACAATAAAATCCATCACTCGCACGAAATATTACGACGACTTAGTCTAATTCAGTCCAAAATAAACTAAACAAGTTTAGACTAATAAACAGAATAATATTATAGCATAACGCATAATAAAATAACAGAATAAAACCGAATAATACATTGTATTATAAATGAACATAAACAACAGACATAATATTCATGCTAATAAAATCTTATATTTTTGCCATATTTTCACAGTTGGCTCAATGCGCGCCGGTGACAGTCACGTGCAACTGCAAATCGCGCCCAAGACCTGCAAAGGTCCGAAGGGCCAATCGGGCTTGTGTATGTTCAATTTCGAATGTTACCGCCGCCAGGGTACAGTGCTGGCCACGTGTATTGATGGCTTTCTGTTCGGTGCGTGCTGTCAAGTCCCGCATTGGGATGCCAATGGACTTTCTATGGCGGAAATGCTGCCCAGTTCTAAGTTTCCCAGCGCCACAACGCCCTCTTCCTCCCCGCCCCCTGCGGTGCAGCTGGTCACCGAACCACCTTTAACAGCTGAACCGTTGTTACAATTACACTTAGCTACAGCACTACAAAACATCGGAGCCCCGGGCTTAGAAGACGAAGCCTTGTTTAACAACAATATAGAGCCCATGCCTCCCACTGAGGAGAACTATGGCAGCCATCATCCTTTGAGCGTTGCGCTGGATATTCCCGACCACATTCTCCAAGAGCACATTCAACTCCTTTTGGGCGGTCCTTTTGCCCGGAATGCGACCGATACCACCGCCACTACGTCCACGTCTACCTCTACAGCTGCCACCACTACTACCAAAGCTACCACTACCACGGTAGCAAGTACTACGCCGAGTACGACTACCACGAGCACTACAACGCCATCTACAACTACGAGTAGCACGACGCCATCTACAACCACACGGAGCACGACGCCATCTACAACTACAGTTGTGACAACGCCATCTACAATTACAAGTAGCACGACGCCATCTACAACTACAACTAGTACGACGCCATCTACAACGACAAGTAGTACTACGGCGTCTACAACTACTACAAAAACTACAACAACGTCACCACCAGCGAGCTCAACATCAACAACGCAGAGCACAACAATGAAAACAACAACGCTGCCTTCAAGTACGTCAACGCCATTACGTTCCCCAACCACAACGGCGTCGACACCAACGCCACCTACGGCAGCACAAGCTTCGAGTTCGGTAACACAAGCGCAGCAAGTACCAATTACGACTAGTACCAAAAGCCCCCTAACGGCAATTTTCACCAACGTACCGGTCAGTACTGCGAGCACTCCAGCTCAGGACACTAGCACAGTGTCAGTAACGACTGTAAGTATTACTACCTCTAACACCGCAGTTGGTACCATCTTTACCTCTATGCCGGAAGTGAGTACCAGCACCACTGCCTCTACGACAACCGGTACCAGCAGTTCAGTTTCAAGTACTACCCTAACGGAAGTACCAGCTAGTACATCTAGTGATACAACCCCAGCTAGTTTAGTGACGTGGGTATCGATCGGGTCCATGGAACCCACTACGAGTACTACCACCGTACCGACTACCTCGAAGGAAGCAATACCAGCTCAGACTGAGTCCAGTACTTCTACCAGCTCTAGTACTACCACCGCTCAAAGTATTGACAAGGCAGACAAAGAGGAAGCTGCTACCAAAGAACCGGAAATACCAACAAGCTCGAGTACAGCTTCGAGTACGAGTACTACTAGTACAAGTACGGAGTCGATAGTCGTGGAAGCTCGGCCCGATTCGGAAATTCATGTCGACATTCATATCCAGCTGCCCAATAGTACTTCTGGTTCACCAGGCATCCACAAACCCGGTGAAGAGGTAGATGTACTGAGTTACTTGGTGGACAACCCACCAGAGTGGGTACTCCAAGAATTACTGTCCAATTTGGCGGGCAATCCACCCTCTTCCGTCATCGATCCGGACCTCGTGGATATTGACGCACTGGTATTCCCTGCGGCGTACCCACAAAGCGTCGCCAGTACTGCTGAACCGGTTACCTCCACTAGTGCGCCCCTCACCTCAGCGCCACCTGTTACGAAGTACCCGACCCGCAAACGCAAGCCTACCAACAAAACCCGGCGACCGACGCCGAGCGTGTTGTTCAAAGATTCCGCAACTCAGCAAGCTCCCATGGTATTACAAGCTGACACGCCCACCACCACGACGACCACCACTACAACGACCACAACTACAACAACGACGACCACCACTACTCCCAAACCAACCACCAGGCGGCGAACCTACGACTACCAGAAAGGTAAGCGTAACTAATTTGGTATTCCGTTGGGAGCTTTGATTTCTAACGGCGTTTTGGCGTGTAATTGGTTCAGATTGCGGTGTTCGCCCGCTCATGAAGGAAGGGAGGATTGTAGGTGGAAAACGGAGTGCGCTCGGCGCTTGGCCGTGGCAAGTACTCATCCGCGAGGCCACGTGGTTTGGTATCTTCTCCAAGAACAAATGTGGCGGCGTGCTCATTTCCGATCGCTTTGTCCTAACAGCTGCTCACTGCCAACCAGGGTAGGCTACAACGTGCCATGTGTAGTTGTACTGTCTTGCGTTGAAGCTTTATTGATGGAATGGTTTGATTACAGGTTTTTGGGCTCATTAGTGGTGATTTTCGGGGAACATGACCTAACGGGACATGGTGAGTCGGGCGTGGTGGAGAAGAACGTCAAGCGCGTGATCATCCATAAGGATTACGTGGAGAGTACCTTCGAGAACGATCTGGCTCTTTTGGAATTAGAAACGCCTGTGAGTTTTTCGCCAAGTATTGTGCCCATTTGCATGCCAACTGGGCAAGAAAGTTTTGTTGAAAAGAAAGCCATCGTCACCGGCTGGGGCAAAGTCAGTTACAGTAAGTTACCTTACACATATTCTGTTTGAAATCAACGAATATATAATTTTACTGTCTTTACGGCGAAAACTTATTTAACTCGAGCTTTAACTGTCCCGTGGGAATTGAAAGCGTTGTATTGTTGTAGCGCACTGTTTAGGGTTTCGCGGGGCAAGAATGTAGGGTAGCTGACCCGATCTTTTAACCAAGGTTTACATTTGAAAGCTTCTAAACAGAAATGGATATGACTCACGGTTTGTTATATGTGAAGATGATTAGCAGAATATATTACCGTTTCATGTTTCTTAGAAAGAAGGCTTAAATATCGTGTTACATGGACATCCGCAACAAATGTAAACACAGATAAATTGTGCTCTCTTCCTATTTCCGTTATGTGCCCACTGTGTTTGGCGCCAAGCTCGATTGCTCTTTGTTTGTCCAAATCATTTTAGTCGAAAAAACGTTGAAACATAAATCCTGCTCTTCTTGTTTTTTTTTGCCGTTTAACAGTTTAAATTCTGCAGCATGTACAAACTTTAGTCTCTGCAACTAAAACTGTAATGAGGTTAATTTAGAGCAAAAAAATCAAATCGGATGAGGAAAAGCTCTAGCCTAGTCTCGGTATAGTATTTGGTCACTTAAAATACACTTGTACGCGAGTTAATTTACCTAATTTGAAGCAAGCTCGTTGCTTTGTAATTGGTCAATGGTAGATAGTTCGAGAAACTGGTTGCACTCAATTATGTACTTGTTTCCCCCAGACGGACCCACGCCAGGTGTTTTGCAAGAAGTCGATGTCCCCATTATGAGTAATCAAGAATGCCACGACATGTTCGTAAAAGCGGGTCACAAGAAGAAGATTCTGAGCAGCTTCGTTTGCGCTGGATACCCAGAAGGTCAAAAAGACTCTTGCGAGGTAAGATCAAATGTCCTCCGTATGGCAATTAAGCAATAGATCCCCTTCCAAGTACAATGAAAATTAAAACATAACTAAAGGTAACATAGAAAGTAGGATAATATAACGGCGAACCGTCTTCCACAGACCACGCAATAAACTAGATTTAAAAATTACTACTAAGTCGTTCAACAAGTTCTAACATTATCTAGAACCTAAAGTTTGGAACATTCTCACAGTAATTATTAATTAATTGCAATAGTTACTGTAAATGTTAATAGAACTATTAATACATTTGAGAAATAACTCGAAAATTCCCCAGAAATCTGAAGAGTAACCTCCTTTTCTCTCTTTAGGGCGACAGTGGCGGCCCCTTAATGGTCCCTAACGAAGAGGGTCGATGGGTTTTGGTGGGTACAGTTTCCCACGGAATCCGCTGCGCCTACCCCAATATGCCTGGCGTATATATGCGGATGACCTACTACAAACCATGGATCCAGCGAGTGACTGGCATCAGCTAACAATGAACACTGTTGTACTGAAAATCCCTCCATGTTCTGTTATGCTATTTATAAGCGTGCTTCATAAGCACAGTGATGTATAACTGAAACACACACAAAAAGACAAAAATTTACGAAAAAAATTAAAACGTGCGAATGTACGAGTAAAAGTGGTTTGGTTGATAACAACAACGATGTGTTATATTGTGTACATAAGAGACTTATTATGTAGATACACTTGTTTTTTTGCGCTAGTCTACATCCATGTTCAACTTCATAAACGTTCATAACTAGGATGGCAAAAAGGAGAAAAAAATACAACCCAACAAACAATACCCCTCAAAAATATCCATTTCTTAAGGCGCAAAAAATGTTGAATACTAAACGCTGGCCAACTTTCCAAAACTTCACTTCCGAGATTGTTTTTTACATCTGTTGTGTGGAGTTTCCATTCCAAGTGTTATTTTCATCATCATCATCAGACGGGTTCACCAAACGCCGGATATTTCCGTCTTGCCGGAAGCGAGATCCTCCACTGGCTGCTGATTTTGCCACATCGTTACCACCGCTCCTACGAAAAACATACTTTTAAAAATTGAGATCCCAACTCCTTCATTTTTTTGCCCAAAAAATTCGGCGCCAGTAAGGAAAAAAATAGACAAGTCTTTATTTTTGCTTGAGAAATTTCTGAGTCTAGGAAGCACAACCCATCACAATGTTTTGGATATCTAACCCGGAATAGTACATGAAATTAATAGTTACAAATGCAAAAGTATATAGTAAATATAATCAATAAAATGCACATACAATAATTCATAATAAGTAGTAAATAAAATAATAAATTCGTAAAAGGCAAACTTAAATGAAGAGATAAATATAAAACAAAATAACATGAACAAATTACACATAACGAACAAATTCATAACAGCAATAGAGAAACAGGGCAATAGGCGAAAGCTTACGTCGGTTTCGGGGAAAAAAAAACAACAGAAAAAAACAACAGTTGAGAAATAAACAGGGAAATAACAAATTGAGTTGGAAACAACTGGACCCGGTTGTACTAGACGTAAAAATTGGAAAATATATCTCTTATGCCCTGATTTGCCTCACACAATGTTCTTTTTCTTAAAAAAAAACTTCATTTTCAATGACTAACAAGAGTTGTCTTACAACCGGGTTTCTCGTAAATCTGGGTTGGAGTTGTATAGTCTCACAGGCTATTTCAGATCCATTCGAAGTAGATTTCGATTTCGTAGGTTTAAGTCATGCGAATTTTAAGAGGTTATCTAGACAATATAATATGCGTTCGGTCGAAAAGCTCTCCCCTTTAAATTGACCATAACGCCATCTAGTATCACCTGCAAACGATGAAGTATAACTTTCGGGGTGATGTGCGTCTTACTTGTTGGATTCTGAGCTTGAAGATGAGCTTCGACTTTGAGTAGGTGACGCCCCCGATGAAGGGGAGTTCGACGGGCCAGGTGGCGCAGTAATCGCGAAACCGAACAAGGCAGCGCGTACCCAGCCCCATACGTATAAAATGGGAGCCAAAATACGCCAAATGAAAGACGCGCCGCCTTGGGCAGCAGGTGCGCTAGCTGACGTCTGCAACGAAATGTAATTACTTTCCTCAGTATGTTTCTTTGTATTATATGTAAAAATACGAAACATGAAAATGAGAAACGTCTTTAGAAACAAATACAAATACATTAGAAACAACTCGCTTCTTTGCTTAGCCTAATAATTCAACAAGTGAAATAAGAAAATACGAGAAAAATTTAAATACATGCTTTGACGGAAATGGCAGAAAATAGAAAAAAATAATTTGAGATAAAGGTACTAAGAGAAATAAAATAAGAATAACATTTAAAAGTAAGACATAAATAATATAACAATTTATAAAAATCAGGCGAAAGTAAGGAAATCTTGAAAGGAAAAAGAAATCTTGAAAAGAAAGTGAAAAGGCACGAGGACGGGACTAAAGAGGGAGAACGGAGAGAAAATAGACCACTAATAAAATTTAATAACAAAAACCTTACGGGAATGATAAGTAAGACGGCGGAAGGCGCCAGTTGCAGGTCGCGTAAAGTTTGTGACTCTTCATTGGGGGTGAAATCCCGGCGCGGGAACGTGGTGCTGAACTGGAACTGTTTATAAGGAACTCGAATGCTGTCACGTACGTAATTACGGACGTCGCTTAACGTCTGCTCGGCGTGGAATTGCTCATTACGGGTAGAGCCATCTGGCAAACGAAATTGCAGCCGCGCAAATTGACTGCAACATAAAGTAAAATAAAAACCAAATCTTTACTTTCATCCTTTTCACTCCACTCTTCAGCGTCTTTACATGTTTTTTACCTTTCCGTTATATTACGTTCTAAAATGTAATTTTTATGGCAGCTTTTCGCTCACTCACGGTTAAATACTGAAATTCCTTGCATTTTCTCTGCTTTTTTTGTTCTTTTTACTTACCTTCTAATTGCAGCTTCAGCTGCCAGTCTGGATTGTTCCTCAGCTTGTTTAGCAGCTTGGGCCACTCGGCGCTTATCGTCTTCTTCTTGTTTTTCAGCTTGGAATCGGGCAGCGCGATCGATTCGATCTTGGGCGATTTGTTGCTTGACGCGTTCCCGGGCGGCTTTTTCCTCGGCTTTCTCCTTTTGTCGCTCTCTTGCCAGTTCTTCGATCTCTTTGTCCTGTTTCGCTTGCTTAACTTTGAGCAACTCTTTGCCGATACGCCGACGTTCGGCCTCCGCAGCCTTTTCTTTCTAGAACAATCAGGAAGGAAACAGCAGGAAAAAATGAAGGAGTTATTCAAAGAACTGCTATAAAGTTATTACTTCGCGTTCTTCTTGCTCTTTTTTCTCTCGAAGTTCGCGCAAAATCTCGGACGCGTGCTCAACTCGCTGGTCGAGTGGAACTGGGGGAGTTGACGACGTTGACGTTTCCGGACTAGCCAAACAAGAATGAGAAGAAGAAGCAGGAGGAGCAGGCTCAGAAGATTGGACTGCGGCAGAGGCTTCGGTTGCGAGGATGGGCGTTCCCTGAGATTAACAGCGCGAAAATTATGCGATGTAACATAATTCAAGCAATGGAGTTGTACTTTATGCAAGAATAACGCCTTGTTAACCCGCGCCAGAAGATCTGTCGGACTGGTAGCACCGACAGCCACTTCCAAAGGCGCTCCCTGGAGACCGATAAAGTACGCGGAGGGAACAACAGCCAGCGGATCTAAGAAGATCACGATTTTTACTCTCAACAATTGGTTTGCCATTTATGAGCAACGTTGAACAGTTCCTTTGGATTACTCCTGACGCTTAGATACTGCAAGTTATGAGAGAAGACTTACAGAATTGACCAAACTGTTGACATTCAACGCTTCCGCTTTGCAAATGAATGCAAACAAAGTCGGGCGAATTCAGTAACGAAGACACTGATGCATCTTTTAAGCTTTGTTTCATGGTCTCCGACGCCTCATCGTCACCTACATATTTTAAGATATTATTAGTTACAAATGGTACTGTTCTTGCTAGCTGAATAATAATGCAAAGTTTGCACAAGAAGGAAACATCTTGAATTTTTACCTGTTATAGCCACTAAGAAAATTGCACCACGTTGCCTGGAAGCAGAAATGGCTTCTGAAATGTTTCCTTCAAACCACTTGACTTCCATTTTTTAAGGAACTTTTTATTTTTGATTTTAATATCGGCAAAAGATGACTTGACGGTATTATGAATGCACGGTTGTTAAGTACGGGAACCAATACAAACGTGGGACGTTACTAACCCGCGACCCGCAATCAAGATAGACCTTTCTTCTCTCGGGAGTTCAGCATAGGCATTGGGAATCTCTAACCCGCAATCCGCCACGCGACTCCTTTACTCAAGACTTGTGTATGCCAGAATCGGTCTTTGTTGCGGTCTATGCTTTGTGAGGACTATTTAACTCAACTAGCCGCTCGGTAGCCTTCCACCAATTACAGACTGGGCTGTGATCCAATGACGTCAAGGACGGCCCTCATCTTGCCCGGGATTCTTAAACTTCCTGTGTTCATATGATGAATTGATGCAATAAATGAACCCTCTAAATATAAAAAGAGTGCTTTATAAGCAGAGAACAAATATTCTAGTAAGTTAAGTTACATCACATTTTAGTAACTTTTTAAAAAAATCCCCAACTGAACAAAGTTTGCGCGCGAAAATTGCTAAACCACGAGAGGCGCTGTGGAGTTCTAACATTTGACAATAAGAGAGTCTGTTGTCTGCTACACATTTAATTTCAAGTTTGTATATCTTTCGTGGCACTTTCGTGAATTGCATAACACACGTGTTCAACTTCAAGGAAATAAGAAAAACTGGGAGGCCGAACCGTAAGTAGTTTTAAGGATTTTCTCATTTTTCTGAAGTTGCCTCTTGAATTCGGGTATGAAGTGTTTCCCACCGGCGTATAGGTGGCGTTTGGTACGCTGTAGCCATACGAAATAGGAGGTATAATGCTGTATTATGAATTACAATTAGGCTGTTTTTCCTTCCGCATACTTTATCTGTGAAAATGTTCGATATTACCCATGTGAATAACATACACCCTAATGAAATAGTAAAGGTACGAAATCCACTTTTCATTCATTAGTACTAGCGTACTTATTTTTGTATCTCAATTTTCTCGCGCCTTTATGCAAGCAGACGGATTTCTTCGAAACACTCTTTTTCCACTTGCTGTCTGAAATCGGAGATGGAAAGAAATATTCGGCTAGATTTGGGCTTTAGAAATAAATTTGTGTTATTTAACATTGTGGAAAGTTCAAAGGTTCGTGAGGAAGAAGAAGGTACAGCCGAAAAGAGATTCTTCAGGAATCCAGAGAAGTTAAATCACTTCCGATTCACCGAATATCCCAAATATCACCTGGCGTGGGTGGCGGCGGTCTGACAAACTTCCCTAGCTAAATTCAATTTCGTAGCCTCCATTTTCAGTGAAAATATTCCTAGTCCAAAATAATGTAATTTAAATTTAAAATGTGTATTATTTGCATTATTTAAATATATATTATTTTGGCTCTCTCAGCATTTTATAAATGGTTTTGACTCTCTTACTGTTTTGTACATTATTGTGGCTCTCTTTTTATTTTATATTTTTTTCTCTAAAAGTATTTATTTAGCTATCCAAATATTCAAGGATATACTCGAGGTATATTACGAACCTATAGAAGTAAAACGTCTGACAACGGAGCGATCAAATAAAACATAGCAGTAGTTTAAGTGGCACTTAAGGTGAATGATTCAAGTCCATTTAAAGAGAAGGATTTCTAGACGGCTAAATGAGTCTTTGAGTGCATCGGATCCCAAACCAGACTAAAATTAAAAGTGGTATACTACAAATTGAATTTTTAGGTTATAAACACTCGAATTTGCACTCGATCACGTAATTTTATATTTAGAACATTAAAGTTTACTAGGTTAGGCTCGTTCACGTTAATCGGACTACTTTATTTGGGTGGATATGTTATTTGAGTCTAGAATTACGTTTAACCCTTCGGTGTCGGTTTGGAATATCACCTTCACTTAAATTGCAAGCCATTTGACGCTTCTTTCCGCTCCAGTAAAGTGGAAGAGGCTCCTTGACTATAAAACACTAATGAACCCGTGCATCTCGCTCAATGATCTTTAGTTGTTCGTGCCTTTTTGAACCCTCCCGTTCTGCCTTGCATTAAATCTTTCCCCTGATGAGTTAGTCATTTATGCTTGGTTAAAAGGTGGGGAAAATACGGACCTATTCGTGCTTTATCATTCTTTTTACAACTTCGATACTTGTCGTGCCTGTAGCGCATTTATTTCCCACGTATACAAACTAGCAACGATGGGTTAGTAAATCGCCCGCGGGCCTGTGTTCATCATACACGCCCCCTAGCGACCACCCCCACAGTGGCATAGTAACTTACTGGCGGTTGAATAATGTAAGAGACAAAAGCTAAAAGGAAGTTTGTAGCGCCCACCAAGGATTCAGTGACGGGCGTCCGAAAATTAAGCTCGATAAAGTACACAGCAGGCAATCCGCTATTGGAGCTACCGATCCAAACGTGCAACTAACCCGCAAGGGAGTCAGTTCCATGCCAGACGCCGACGCGAGCGGACGTGCGTACAGCAGCTCTGCGTAACACGCGGCTTAGGGTTTAGCTACGATTGCAAAAAAAACGCTTCATACGTCAGAAAATTTTCATCATTGGGTCATTGCTTCTGAAAATCGATGTGACCGTGATTGTGTGCGTGTTTCCTTATTGCCCAACAGGCCTCTTCTGCCGTTCTAAGGGTCGTTTTAAACCGTTTAGATTCCAAGAGGGGAATGGTTCCTAAATATTGGGCTTAAACCCCTCCCGTCTCCTCGGTTCTGACCGACAGGATAAAATCCCCCTTCATTTCAGGCTGGAATGTTCCAAACAGAACTACAATTACGGCTCTTGAGGTGAATGGGTGATTGTTGCTGAAACGTCCATAGAAGGACTTTCGCGTGCTTTACCTTTGGTCGCCGGAAGTTGTTGCCCCGTCCCAAGTTTTTGAGTGCTAAGCAGATTAACTGCAGCAGAGGGGACTTAAGTACTGGGTAACTTTTTACTCCTTCGTCAGTGTAACCCTTTCCCTTCCTCCGGCGTGTAGAAATACCGTGAGTCTCAATCATGGCTCCAATTAAAGTGTTACAATACTGATTGTGCGTGCCATTGTTCTCGCCATGACGTGCTACTGGCAGACGCTTCCTTTCTTCATTATTGCAATTTGCTGTGCGGAAAGTAAGTCCCCCGAAGCTTTTCAACTCACTTGTAAAAGCTTTCATATCCCTGACAAAAAATACTGGCAAAAAGCACAACTGGCAAAAAGTGGGAAAGATCGAAAAACTGGATGCCCAACTTAGGCCAAAAGAAGGCGCCAACTGCCTTGAAAAGAAGCGTTAGAACGAAATATGGGACAAAGTCCCTTTTAAATTCTATTATTGTTCTTTGAATCGATTGCAATGTTACTTGATAGCCAATTTCACTGCAAGGCGAATTCTCGCAGAAAAAAGAACGACATTTGCAAGTCTGATTGCAGATTAGGAGCAAAAACCGAGAGTACAAATCATTGCTAAACGCGAATTCCGTCCGTAAAGTGTCATTGCCCACATATTGCAGATTGCCATTATTATGCAAGTACAACCATCTCCCGAGCAGCAAAAAAAAGAAGGGAAAAAAGCCATTAGAACATTAGAAACGAATTTCTTAACTTATTCAACTTGTAATGGCAGAAATATGCGGTATAGATAGTAATTTCAGCCCTAAAAGACGGTTAGAAACCCACCTGTGCCACAATTTAAAGTTTCGGTGGGTTAGAAAATTGATCGCAAAAATTGATAGGTAAAAGCCGGGGTAAAGAAACACTAGAGGGCGTTTTATAATACAAAATGAGGGTAATAGATCTGCAGAGCGTGGCGGAGATCAATATTTTTCTGCAACTACATCAAAGAGGGATTAGTTGAGCAGAAAAGGGGTAGAAAAAAAAGAAAAAGAAGCGAAGAGAAGCGCAAAAGTGAACGAGAGCCCACGGTAATTTACAGGATTGTGGGGAAAAGTCAACCAAGATGTTTTCCTTGCGTGTGGGCGCTCTGTTATACAGTCTTCGCTCCGGGTCATTTGTTTTTATTTTCAAAAAATAAGACAGGTGCTTCACTGGCCTTTTCTCTCTCTATCTACCACTCGTTCTCTCTCTTTCTTGGCCTGAAATGGCTCTACTGGTCAAAAGTAGCCTTTTCTCCAAGGACTATTGCATGTCGAAACGCCAAAAGACGAAGCATTCGCTTGAATTAAAGTCAACCTAACAGTCGTAGACATTTACGTCCCGTGGAGTGAGGCCCAAGTCGATCGATCTTACGTACTGGCCTTTTTAGGACCAAAAGGGTGGTATTTGATACGAAGCGAGTTTTTGGGGAGCACCAAAAAGTGGCACATGACACTTTCGCAACCTTAAATTAACCCGGAAACTCGTTCTAATGAAGTAGGATAGCAAGAAACTTTTTTTGTGAGAAATTATTGCATGATTTAATTTCGGCGTAGTTTAGTAGCGACGAATTTATTGTCTGCCATAAAAGTTTCCAGACAGGAAAAAAGTGGAAGATATATGTAGATATGTGTGATAAGACGCGTGATCCCGTAAAATTAAATAGTAACATAAGATTGTGAGGTGAGTTCGGTGCCCAAAGAATTTTCAACACTAGAAAAAAGACACCTAGATTACTTTTTTCGTAATGATCGCTCGTTTGACGTTGTTTTTTCCTTTTGCTTTCTCAGTGTATCGTCTGTTGTCGACTTTGATCTTCTACTTGGGCGGAAAAGGAAATGAGATTGAGATGAAAGATTGAGCTAATGTTTGACTCCAGTTTGGAACTGAACAATGGTAACGGATATTTCTGTTCAGATGACGTTGACGCTCCAGTATTACTGATTAGAGACTGGGCGAAAATTTAGGGTGAGAATTTTGGTTTACAGAGAATAAGCTTTAACGGAGGACTTTTTCTTCCAAATGCAACAATCTCTTTGTTTGTGTTGTTTTTGTAAGGCGAACTAAGTCTTAAGAGCGACACGTAATCGTCTTCAGCTTTCTTCGAAGATTTCTCTGGTAATTATGAAGAAGTAATGCTATATTACTGGTATTAGATAAAATCTGCAATTTACGAAAGGCAAGAACCTTCACCATTACTGTTTACTTTTTAAAATGCAAGTCACTTTTTAATTCCTCACCAAAGTTACTTAATAAAAAATGAAATAAATAAGTAACACTTAAAGTAAACAACATTACTTAATATATGCTTATTACAGTTGCTTATTAAAATGTGATTGTGACTGTGAAAGGGTCAGGAATTTTTGATAATCCAGGAATGTAAGGCTAGAATTGTTGAATGCTGTGAACCTTCAAAGAAAGCCTATTGAAATAACACTAAGGCTTTGTTGCCGAATCTTAACAGTGACCGTTGCCGAGTTACAAAGACTCTGACGATAGTTACGATCGTTTTCTGGGAATTGTCGTCACCCAAAGGCAGAACTGCCCGAAGAAACGATAGAAAATAATCCTAAAAGTAAAACTAATGTAAAAATGGGACAGAAATGGAAAATAATTGGCAGCAAGCAGAGTCTATTGTGGTTACCTAAATGTCTGGCTGCCATGGTTTCTGGTAGGTAACTGTGTGTAAATCGCGAAATATCACCCGTCCGGTACGGTTGGGAGGTTGGGCGGTCACCGTCGGCGAATTTGAGAGACAGTGATCGAGCTTTTACTCGCTTTTGGGTAAATATTGTCTTTCAAACGCTGTGTGTGTCCTACGGAGTCCTAAGCTGGTAACTTGATCGAATTTCAGGAGTTTTTGGTGGACCATTATGTTCACATGGAGAAAATAAATAAATAAACTTTTAGTTCTTCATCTAATATTTTGTTATTGAATAAAAATTTAATAATATAAAAGTTAAAATAGAAGGGTAATGTTAAGGTTGTTGGTCGTAATTTGGCAAGCAGGTCGGTTTTTGCGAAGAGCACGATTTAAATCATCTAAAGAAAATAAGGCAAAAATAGAATAATGCAAACACATTTGTAGAGAAATGGAAGTAATAAGTAGGAAGTGTGTTATGAGGTTAGTAATTAAAAAAAGGAAATAAAATTAGAAAAAAAGAGGAAGGCAAATAGAAGATTTAAAAAGGAAAGTTAAAATAAAAAAGTGCTGGGGTTTGAACAAAAACGTTGTGAGCTTTATCTGGCGTGCAATACTCGACGAATTTTTTATTCATTCCCATTGGCGATCTGATGAATGTCACATACAGAAACGTAACCGAGAAAGGTGCAAGCTTACGTTGGTATTCAGTATTACATCGGAGATTATGACAAATTGCTTAGTTAATTTCATGTTGTTAGTATTAATAGTACTACTGTTTTCGAAACAGTTACTTCAGAGTTAAAAGATAACTAAAGTTCGTAGGAAAGACACCTTGCGATAAATTAATTACGGATAAGACTTGCCATTTGCGTTGGTTTTTCAGGAGGGGATAGTTCCGTAAAAACGGCAATGTCATTTAATATTAAATGAAGAAAAAGCACAAGACTGCGAAGTGAAGTATGGTCGTTAGAAAATAGACGGACATTTCCCCCGAAACTTCGTTGTTGGAGAAAAAAACACAGGGTGTGCACGAAAAACAGCGCGATGAAATATTAAAACTGTGGCTGTTATTATAGTTTACAACTACTCGAGTGATAATTTAGTGTAATTTGTTAGAACATGTGTTACATTAACACGTGCGTGGAGAATTCACGAGGAGTAAGATACCAAAAGTAGGGGTACTTTGCATAATTAGAGAAACACCCCTATCCTGCGTCTTCAACACGTTCCTGGGGATTAAACAGACCGTGACTGGTAAACATTAGTGAATGAAATTCATCGTTATTTGCTCTGTGTTTCTCTAGAAGTGCGTCGTGGAAATGTTCTATTTTCTTTCATAAAAGAAGAATAGTGTAGTATCCATGATAAACACTATCTAATAGTGTTTAACTGACGTAAGTAGAAGAAATAATCCCCAAGTTGTAACACAATTCAGCACACGCTTAGGTCATAAAGGTATTTTTCCTACAAATTAGTATACGAAAGGGATCCTTATGAAAATAAAAAGATAAATAGATGAAGGTGGTAAAGTTCATTTTCCTGTGCTTTGTGCTAGGGCTTTAATCCTTAATGACACGTCTTTTTTCACCGCTAGCTGGTTTCGCAATTTCTAAATTTTGGTAGCTCACATGGCTTACAGTTGACTACTTTGAATCTTGAACTCAGTACAGGTTATCTCACAATTTAAATTTATTTAGCTTAACGTTAAATATATTGAATCTTTAATTCAGGATAGTTAACTGTTAGGTCTATTTTCCTATACTTTTCGCTAAGGTTGAGAACCTTAATGACAAGCAATCCTGCAAGCAGGCAATTTTTCACTTCATTTTTTTCTTTTTCTTGCGTTTGCGAATGAGTCATTACACAATACTATGTTATTAATAAAACTGAAGTGAATAATTCAGTAAAAAGATTACGTAAGATTTTTTTTTGGAGGAACTAAAAATGGATTTATAAAGCTGAAACTATTGATTTTCACTTCGTCTCTTCAAAGTGCGTCTAATTGGGGACTAAAAATTAATATGAAGCGTAACATCTTTTAAGCAAGCGTAACCTTCTTTGCCGTTTTAAGCTTCAGCTCTCTATTTCTTGACATTCTACGTAATTAGAGTAAATACTTACTTTTCAGAAACTCTAATCTATCTCACTTAACATGGCCTTAAAACTGCACAGCCAACAGCTTCGGAGCAATTTATCTTCTCGCACTGGGTGTGTAGCATTATAGAAAAGGGGAATGAAAAAGTTGTTTCAGGACCGTTTTCCAGTGTTTTATTAGGATTGTTGACGAAAAAGAACGACGTAAAGAACTGTAAAGACAGTTCTGGAGATGTTTTCGCAGATAACTTTCCATGAAAAGTTGCATACCTTCAGAGCTCTGAAAGTTAAACAAAGAGGCTTGGACGCTTAAGAACTTGAAGGCTGCTTTTATTGGAATTTTTGTTTGCTTTTCTTTACCTCCGAGCCATTTTTCTTATCAAACATGCTACTGTCTCTTTGCGTAGTTGCATATAGAGTCTTGTCCGCCCCGTCAGCATTTGTTGTCGGTTAGAACAAAACTTAACGGTGACTTACAGCAAACACTGAAGGTCGATTCACACGAGTGGCCTTATGGCGCTATTTGGTGGTTATGTCGTGTCGCAATAGGCCTGGTGGTCATGAACCAAGTGTCCGAGGCGGGGCTGAGCCCACAAAAGAGGCGTAAACAAAAAGGGGAATTGGAAGAAACCAATAGTGTCACTACGAACGAGTACAGAATACGATTTATACCTTTTTTTCAGAAAAAAATGCTTTTACCGATGGTAAATGAGATTTGGCTTTATTTAAAGCCTGGGGGCGTAATGGAAGGGTTCATGAAAGAAAAAAGGTGACAGTAGTGTAGTAGACGCCATTATAGGATGTACTAGCTCAGTGTATTTTACGTAATTTACAACAATCTAGCAATGGCAGCGAATTAAAATGGTAACCGAGAATTTGAAAAGTGGTTGTTGCGCTACTAGCGCTTCGAGTGAGGTAAGAGTGAACCCTGCATTTTAGGAATAAATGAAGGGAAAAAATAGAAAACCAATGCACTGATTTTGTACATGCAAGCTGCATATGCATTTACAACATTGTATTATTATATATACATATTTTTTATTATGTATGTGTTACTTAATATACAAAAATCTAGTGATTACAGCGAATCAAAATGGCAGCCAAGAATTCAAATGGTAGCGTTACGCTACTGATGCCTCTAGTGACGTGACTATAAATCCTACTTGAAAAAAAAGGTACTAAAAAATTAATAAGTGCAGTTAGCTTACACTTCTGTTCTCTTTGCAGTGATAAGTGACATTTACATGGACGATTTTAGACGCGTTGTTTTAAATCTGTAGAGTCCACCTAATTCTACATCGGTTAAAACGATAATACGCCTAACCGCATAACGAGTGTACGGTACCGTAACAGTCCCATTAAAATTAGTAGATACCGAGTTCCTTTTATTGCAGTAAATGGATAATTGCATTCTTAGTTGCATAATTCGTCATAAAGCATATATCTTTAATGTACAATAATTAGAGTACTAAGCCCAAGTATATTATCATTAGTTAATATGTCATTAGCCGTTAGTATAATATTGAATATATTGGTACTATAGTATTTGCAACAAGGCATTCAGTTTGGAAAAGAATGTCTCGCCATACTAGCCAAAAGCTATTAAAATACATTAATACAATAACACCGATATACCAACGAAAGTGTATGGATGCAGTAACAATGATAATAGGTATTGAAAACTTTACTGTCCAAAAAATCTCGAAGAATCCTTGTTGTTGACTGGAAAGTCTTCAATACATGCTTTACTTTTTTTTTATTCAACCGAATCTTGTCGGATTAACTAATTTACGTTCTTTTCGAAATGCCACATTATTACTGATAAACTCACCAGAGGTTAAGAGTTCATGATTTGCATACCGTTCCGAGATAAATCACTGTGGTTAGTATGATCACTGTTTACAAAATGAGACTTGGATTGTGGATATTCCTTTCATCCGTTTCTCGAATAGGACCAGTACGTTAAAAGTTTCGAAATTACCGAGAAATTGCAGATTCCTTCGCCTTGAAGTGTGTCTTAAGGCCCCGGTATACACAACTTCCGAAATTTTTAAAAAATAAAAGATAGGGACACGCTTTTATTCTTAGAAGGTAGGTCTGCTCAAGTGACTTATAACAGAAGCAAAACGAAGTCAAACAGAAACTCTGGATAGCGGTAAAGCATAATAAAATAAAAAAAACTTGAAATTTCATACACAATATCACAAAAACTACCAAACAGATCTCTTTTTTCTCTTTATCATAAAACTTTAAAAAATCAGAGCTAGTGCATTGACATTGCCCGATTTCCATTTTTCTGTATAATAAGAAAGTAGCACACATTCAGTCAAAGTTTACAAATTTATCCAACTCCTTTTTCACAAAAACTCGATGTTGTGTACTAGTCATCACTAATAGCAACTTTACTATCGAAACAATATCTTTGAAATTTTGACCGTTTTCAAATTATGGTGTCTGAAATCTTCCCATGTTATTCGCCCATAAGGGTTTGTGTATACCGGGGCCTTAAAGTCACTTCAATTACACAATATTTTAGCCCCTTCTTATTGTCATTTGATACAGTGTACTAAAAGGCGTGAGACTTGCTTGTTTCGGTTTTGCTTCAGAGGAGCAAAGGTAAGTACTCGTTTTGTTCAGCTATTAAGACTGCAGTGTTTCGACAGGATTACCATGGGTCACTCGTCCACTTTCTTCTCTTGCTTTGGGAGCTTCATGTATTTTCATACAGTGCTTTGAGTCGCCCCCCAACCCGGCAAATATTCATTGTTCCTTCCATTGTTCTTGTATACATTAGCCACACCTTACGTCTTTGTGCGCGGTCGTGTGTGACTAGGCCTTCCATCCCGAATGTAATGCATAGACCAGGATTAGCCCCCCGAACACAAAGTCCTCTTTTACGGCCATTTTCTCTCTTTCTCAAGAGCTCACGGGACAGAGAAAAAGAGAAGAAAAAATACATAGATCCCAGAAGCGGACGTACGTGTAGTACGTGAGCTATGAGCCGTTACAGTACTGTAGTTTCCGATAGGTCGTCTGTCAAATCCAGTTCTTCCCGATCTGTTTGGGATCTATTGGATTTGCCCTCCCCTTTAACTGTAGTAAGCTTTTATGTACAGTTTGCGTACGCACAGAGAAATAGAGGGTTGTAACTAAATTACGACTGTCAAGAAATGTGTATTTCTGCGCTTGACAAATGTCAAATCCGCGTCCGGGGCTATTCCCTCTATGGCATGTTCTTGCATGACAAGCCATTACGTTGTGATTTTTTTTTGTGTGAGGGCTAGTGACGCAAAGCCGTTCACAAATAGTTGACGAGACGAGCGACGGTGTGTGATTGAGCGTTTAGCCTTTCGTTAAACGGAGAATGGAGCAAGCCATAATTTATGACCGAAAATATAACTGCTGAGATGACGGAAGACGCCGCGTACTTCAACGAGCCGAGATTCCCTAACCATCAACCATTGCAGAGACCCAAGCCTGTCATCCCTGGCCGTTTGGCTGCTACCTAATAGGAGAACAGGAAGAACAATTACGCAATTAGGTTCCCAGCGACAGCCCAAGACGACTATAGCAGGGTAATAGGCAGAAATGGCCGGCCGGTCGGGCGAAGAAATGCCCGTTAGCTTGCATAGGTCATTTTTCTCTCGTTGAGACTACTTTTTTTTCCGTGTGTGAGGGGGCTGTCTTTGTTGTTGAGTGAAAAGCGGGGCTAGGAGAGAGCAATTGAGGCAGAAAATGGCGGGGAAAGGTAGTCGTTGGCAGCAATTTGGGCAGAAATTCGGCAATAGGCGAGAAATAATCGGCGATAACACTCTGTACGATGGACGTCAACGATTATTTATGCCTACAAGATCGATAGCTCCTGATAGTGGGGAAGATAGCTGGATATATGGAGTATTGAGTTGCAGAATTGAGGGGCGGATTATTTCTTCAATGGTTTAAGCGTTGGCTTTTCCTGAAGTCGGCCGGTACACGCGAATTGTCCTGTGCCCGTTTGTTATGAAAAGCGTACGAGAGCATTTAAATCGAAAATATTTTATTATAACTTTTCTACATAAAATTACGTGAACTGAAGTAAAGTAGAAAATCCGTTTAATTCAAATAATCAACACAGGGCATTCCTCTAGCTGTATGTGGAGAAAAGCTAATTAGTACGTAATCTAAACGCGTGCAATTTGTATGTAAAATAGTGAGAAATTTTCAATTAGTGACAGCCAAGAGTTTTGTTTTCGCTTATA
Organism: Triops cancriformis; assembly: GCA_020615345.1. Classification (NCBI taxonomy): domain Eukaryota; kingdom Metazoa; phylum Arthropoda; class Branchiopoda; order Notostraca; family Triopsidae; genus Triops; species Triops cancriformis. Next base: position 53,805 of record JAHZNP010000315.1, read on the forward strand.
TATATTAAAATGTAAATTGAAGTCTGAAAATGCGTTCACTGAACTAATGCATCCTGATTAGCAAAATGAAAATAATAAATGGAAAGAAACGAAAAGTCCTAGAAATCGGATGAATTGTTCATGGTACGGTTCGTTATAAGGAAAATAGTCAAGGAGATTTTTGTTACTATTGTGTGATATTCTAAACCAAGTTATCATTTACAATACACGTAATTAGCCTTCTACTATTGATTGCATAATTTTTTTGTACAAATTAACGACCAGCTTAGGCATTCGCCTGCTGCTGGGCTCCTATATTCGTGTCGGTAATTACAGTAACTTCATTTTGATGAATTGTTATTGATATGTTTGATTACGTAATTACTATTACATGACAGACCTGAAATGTCGATATGGAAAATTGCAGACGTAAACTTAAAAGCAGTTTAGAATTGTTTTAATGTAATTGTATCGAAAGAAGCGTTTTTGTCTTTATAAACACAATTTCTCCAATTCACGCCTAAATTTTGCTCCCGATAATGTACGCCTCGTACAAAACAGCTTAAAAAATGGATTATAAATCTTTAACCTATCATTCTATAATTCACGCTATAACTCACAGAGTACATGAAAAGGATAATCCTCCACTTTCACACACTGCACTAGACAGAGAGATGAAAGGTAATTTCACGAAAGGTCTTTTGCCACACTTACAACGATACGTATTGAGTTCACAGCCAGAGACATTTAAAGAATCTGTCACAATTGCAGCACGTGAAGAATCTTAATTTACGAAAAACTTAATTTACGAACTTAAAATTACTTACTAAAATTTTTTAAAAAAATACTTAACATCTTTTTATAAATTACTAAAAGCCGTTTTTTTATTAGATTTTTTTTGGGGGGAGGAATTTATTTTTAAAAATGTAAAAAATACTTAAAAACGTAAAAAATGTAAAATATTTGAGTCCCTACACTACGCTACGTGTAACAGTCAACATAATGTAACCCGTTTTGTTTGTAAAGAAAGCACCAAAACACAAGTTTTTGTTATTATCTTACGTAATTATCTTCGTTTTGTGATGTTTCCCTGTATGTTTTGCGGGGTTTTTTACTCATGGTATTGATGTCTCACAGCTTCTAGATATTCACAATTCGATACTTACATTTTCTTTAAATAACTTCCTTGGATCTAAAATGTTCCACCTCCCCTCGATTTTGGATTTCTGCATGAAAGAAATACGTCAATTACATATTAGGGTGCATTCTGAAAAAAAAATTCCGTTGTAGGTTCGTGGTTGCCGAAGAATAATTGTGACATAATAAAGTAATTGGGGAACTAGGCTGTGATTAGGATTAGTTTGGACCCTTGGGGTAAATTGACGTCAGCCACAGGATGTTTGGGTTGGTTTTACCAAGGACGTGATCGGATTGTGTAATGTTTAACAAGTTATTTTGAGTACTTTTCATAAGATATCTCGAGTGTGGGGAAGTTGTGGACCAAGAGTTTGGAACAACTTAAAAGTCATCAAGCATTCATAGGGCCAACTTGCCCCCTCCCACCCCAACCAACACTTTTCACAGGCTCTGGTTAGCTTCTCTGGGTGGTCACGTACTGAGATTCAGTGAGTGAAGTGAGTTGTAAGCGTTTTGTTGTGTAAAACCCGAAAAGGGATTAAGCTTAGTGTCATTTCACCGGTAGAAATGGAAGATTTTGGCTTTTTTTTATTCGTAGCGCCGTTTCCCAACAAGCTTGTTCGTGTTTTGCAGCTGGGGAGATATTGGTGCTCCTAAATTTGTAATTGTAAAGCTCTCTTAGAAAATGCTTTTGTTGTGGTCTTTTATATTGGCCATTTTTTTATTCTTGTGGGTTGTGATAAGTGTTGGGAGGAATAATGCTTGAAAGATTTCGGGGAATGGAGTTCGAAACCTTAGAGCAACCTTTGCTAGCATTGTTATCAGACCCTCTTGTCGCCCGTTTTGGTAGAAAAGCACAGCAGCGGTTCTTGTTTGTTCTTGAATAGGAAATTGTTCGTCTAACTTTCTTCCAGGACCAGGAGTCGATGAAAAGAATCATTTTCAGAAAATGTTGAAACTGGATTTGTGTTTTTAATTTAATTTAGAATTTTAAAAGAGTTTCTGCTCATTGCGCTGAGAGTTGCGATTTTCGCCTAGCGAAACGCTGGGAAGAAAGTAGGATTGATTCAGTGAAAGAAGGGTTGCTATAAGAAACGTATTCTTGCGGGGTTTGGAGGGGGGGAGAACTTGAAGATATCAACGCCTTGGTTTTATTGATCCATACATTGAGGTTAATATTGCTAGCGCGTGTCAATCCAAAGTTTAGCCAAGTGGAAAAAGACGAAAGAAAATGAACGAGAGCCGACAGACGAAAATGAAGTAAAACGAAAAGAATCATTCCTGGAGAAGCATAATAAAAGTGCAAGCCGAAAAAAAGAAAGTTATAGAGGAAAAACTCGAAAGACAAAACGACGCGACGTATCAAAGGTCCGTACAAGCCTGTTTTGTGTTTCCTTTTGCCTTTCTTCTGGCTCAGGGATAAAGTTTTCGGGAGGAAGAGAGAGGGAGAGAGAGCGTTGAAAAGAAAGGTAAATAAGAGATAAGATGTGTCATATTAGAGGACGAGTTACACGCTATTCGCATTGGACGGAGTTTCGCTCCTCCCGAATTACAGAAAGCATCCGCTGGAAAATTGCGTTTCTCCTCTGTCAGCCGTTATCATTTATGCCTTGACGACATATTTTAAGGTTTTTTTTCTCTTGACACATTTTTTTAGACTATATCACAACCCAGCCCTCGGCTTGTTATGTGTTAGGGTGAACAGCTCCTTGACGTGTAACATACGTAACTTACCTTAACGTAACTCGAGATCATCGGAAATTTACCTGTGTGAATCGCAGCAAATTTTAACCGACGTCCCAGTTTCTTAAAAAGAGGCAAATTTGAGTAAAAGCAGCGAATTGGGTGAAGAGTTTCTTTGCTGATCTTGAAAAAAATAAAAGAATTACAGGCAATGTATTGCACAGAAGTTTCCGCTAATTTAAAGCTATTTATAAAAGTTAGGAAGAAATTTAGGTAAAGAGAATATGCTTCGTGGACTAATTAAATTGATTATTTTACATTAATGTAGTTTTAGTTGATTAAGCTTGTGGGGATTTCGAAATTTGCAATCGCTCTATAGTTGGCATTTGGCGATGGTATCGTTTCACAAGAAGTTGAGAAAACGGACGAAAACAAGTGCAAACAAGTTATTATTTTGCACAATTTTCTGGGTTTTTTTCAAGTTGTGAATTAAATTGTGTAGTTAATCTTCTTGAAGAAGTACGCTATTTATAAGATAAATTTATTTAGTTCGTGCATTCATGCAGTTTTTATCTATTAAGCAAATTGGGAATTTTGCAGATTGGAATCGCTCTGTAGACGGTGGGACTATAGTTATACCAGAAATGTGAAACAAAATTAACGCAATTTATTTTGGAATTTTCCGGATTATTTTTATCTCGATATTTAAGGTCGTTCTGTTGATGGTGATAACGTTGTTTATATTTATTTTATTTCATAACTTTTTTTCAAGTTACATAGTCGAAAAAAATAGTAGGTGGTCTTTAAAAAATACTAGGTAAATAAGAAAAAAATGAAAATACTAGGTAAATAAAAATGAAAAATGAAAAATGTTAGGTAAATTCCGTACTCAGAATTGTGTGAAAGTAGAATGAATAGTGTAGTGCTGAAATCGTATTAGTGCGTGTAAAGTGCTTTTAGCGTGATAGTGCACATTATGTGAAGCGAACACCTAGGGGTGAAAATCCCTCTATATTTGCACAATCCCCCCTAATGCTAATGTTTTTCGGGATAGTTTCGCAAAAATGAATCGTCAAAGTTACAAGGGGTGGTCAAATTACTGGGTAACGTGATAGCTTATTACGCGAAAGTGGGGTCAAAATGGCGTAGACTGCGTTAGGGTATCCGAAACTGTACCGTAAAGTAATATTTTCTTGAATAATCGCTCTAATATTTTCCTTCCAATTTTGGGGCTAATTTATGGGTTATTGTCATGGTTTTCGTATGCGAGTCTGTTAGCGTTACGTGTTTCCCGTCGTTGAAAAAAGGATTTATTTTCTTAATGCGAAAAGCTTCAAAACTTTGCCAAGCCATGAAATTTACTGCAGACATGTTTTGGAAATATCCCATTTGTACTTTCTAGGTAATATAAATCAAAAGTTTAAGGTCACAAGACTTGAAATATATGTAACGGTGTTCGTGATAGTATTAACGCGCACCTAGCCGTGCAATAGAAGAATTACGTGCAACATGGCGTCGGCGATTTCGCAAAATTGCTGTTTTATTAAAAAATCTTTATAGTAGTTTTGAGTTGTAATAACCTATTGCAAATCATCGAGAGTTTCTTTAAAACGTTCAGAGTAAATTTGTAACAAGCTAGTCAAATTTTACCGTGTTTTTGTAAAAGAGTTTTTATATATCTTGACTCAAGGTACGTTAAAGTACCGTTTGCCTAATTTCTTGTCGAAAGTAAAATACTTTCAAGTGGCTTTAGTGAACCTTTTCATCGAATGTTTAAAATCATTCTCTGCAAGAAAGCTGAAGTTTTATTCCCTTTCTACAGTTTAGTAAGTGTTATACTTTTCTCAAAAATCTCAAAGAACAAATTAGAAGTTATTGTACCAGTGCTTCCAACCTGTTCACCTGTATACTAATCTGAAGTTGGGTACTTAAGTCCGTCACTAGATGTCGCTAGTGTAGTAGGTGCCATGATAGGTCTCGTTGGTGACGTGCCCCTGCCCTCTACGCAACTACGCAAATTAAACCCGTGTTACTCCTTTCAGTACAAGTAAAATCACGGTATTTTGGGGAGACTAAGTTTTATATTACTTTGCAGGCATTATCCAGGGCAAGATAAACGCTTATCCAAGGTTAACTTGCGTAGTGTAAACGCAGGGTATAATACCCATTAGGTCTCAAACGCTTCAAAACATCTCTTTCATTTTACGACTTGCCAGTTCTACTACTGCCTAGTACTTCTTTTAAATATATATCTAAGCGTGAGCATAGCTTTTTGCCTGCTTGTATTTATCATGTCTGAGTTCTACATACATAGGAGTATTTTCATGAGTATTTGGTACCAATTGGTCCTTCTTTTTTATATTTTAGACCAAGGCTCTATCTTGGTTATATATCATTTCATGCAATTTATAAAGGCGTTAATAGCTGAGAACATCTTGGGGTTTGTTAGGAAGGCTTCGGCGTTGAAGAGAATTTTGTGTTTGGAAAGTTCTCTACGTAATATTGCTCTGGGTCTATTTAGCTATACACAGTTAAAAAATACATGTCTGAGGTCTTGGAGTATGTGATCTCCACATGGGCAATATGGGTTGTCTGATCTTTTGATTCCGTATAAGAATGCTCTTGTTGGATAGTGAGCGCATCGGAGTTTGGTTATCGAGCTGATGACTTGCCTGTCCAAATGTAGTTTGCAGGTCGGTTTTGAGTTGGGAGTCACTTTTAGATGTAGAAAGCGTTGATGGAACTGCGTAGTATTTCTTTTCAGCAATATGTCTCAGAAGTTAACTTCCGGTCACGCCCCAAACCTCATTTGCTCAACCTACGCAACCCTATCGTCATTCGAATCCACCGTAGCAACTCGATCCTCCATTATACCTTTTTTCACCCTTTTCTCCCCAACATGCTTCGTCTTTGCTTAACAAAAACCTTGTCTTCAAAAGCAACACGGGCGATAAAGGGCTTTCTTGATGACCTTTTTCTTCAAAGTCCAAACTTTTTCTGTCTTCTTTCCCTTGCCGGAAAAAACCTTCTCCCTTCCCAATTTTTTTCTATTTTGCCTCTTCAATTTTCTTGTCCGCTTTTTTCACCTCAGTCTGATAGTCTTCAAGCTATACCGATTTTTCCTCAACTTGCCTGAAAGAACGAAAGAAATTCTTTCTTTTTACCATACCCCGGGGCAAATTCTCTCTCGCCTTTTGGTCTGCAATGGCGTCGCTACCTGTGCGTCCTCTGTTTCTAAGAGAAAATTTTAACACCCAAAAAGGATACTATCACCAAGAGCGTTTTTCCTATCCATGAAAATTTGATTTCCCCAACTTTGACCAATCACGAAAAGTCATCGTCCGCCATGTTTCCTTCACTTTTTCTCCCTGAGGCGAAAAAACAATCTAAAAAATTGGGTAGAAAGACAAAAGAAAAAAGAAAGGAAATAAATAAGCAATGATACCCAAGGTCAACTGTCTCGGTTTACACTACCATCTGATTCATCCCATGGGTTAACCGTTGTATATAAGGGCAATGGACGGGTATATGGAGGGCTAAGGGTGGGAGGAGCTAGGGGGAGGGTGGGGGAAAGGTGGAAAAGTGGGTTGCATTTATTGATCTTGTCTTTGGCTATCAAACGGAGTCCGTTGCTTTCTCTAGTGACCCCCCTTCACCCATTTTTCATACGAGGAGACGAGGAGGGTGGGCAGAGGGCGCTGGTTTTCTTTTATAGGCCACCTGATGGTGACGCTATCAAACGCGACAGAGGACACGTTGGGTCATGGACGCAGAAAAGGCAAGTGGACGATCTGAAGGAGCAGCAGAAGAAAATGGCGAAAAAAAGGGGCGGTCGGAAAAAGTAAAGGGGGTGTAACGTGTAGTGGTAGGGGAGACGAGGGAGAAAGAAATCGTTCCGATAATCGATGTAGGAGATCTTCGAGTTTGTGGTAACAGTTGTTTTTCAGCTGAGCTCAGGAACCGAAGAGGGTGGCTTAGGGTGAAGTTCTTTTAATTTGGGGGCGGGAGGGGGTAAAAGTGTAGAGTGGTTATTGGACGAGGGGGGGAAATGAAGTGAGGGGTAGGAAATTGATTAAGGAGCGATAGAAAGTCAAGTGTTGTTGAAAGATTGGATTTGGGGGGGTGGATAGGGAAAAGTTCGGGGATCGGGGATGAAAGGGTGAAGAAAAACGAAGGGGGTGAGATGTTGAAAAGAGAGACTACAGGTAGGTGAATCGAATCAATGGAACTGAAATTGACGTCAATCGGAGAGTTTTGGTAACACGTTTGTCTTTTCTTTGTTGGAGAAGAAAAAGGATTCAATAGCCGAGAAAAAGTATCGATTTCGAATTCACAAAAGGAAGCGATAGAGACGAGCGTTTTGTGGTCCGGGAATAAAAGGGTAAGGATTTTGTAAAAAAAAAAATATATACGGAATGTTGAGAAAATAGTTTTTGTAGGGCGGTCGTTGGGCTAATTTGACACGGGAATAAGGGACAAATTGACCCGGGTTTAGTTGTCGGGAATTGATGTGAAAGGGTATGTAAAATTCATAGGGTAAGTTACGAAACTTGTTTTACAGCGTGGGTGTTGCGGGGCTAATTTCATACGGGATAATGGAAAAAAGTAACCTGGGGTTAATTAGGATTGAGGATTGAGACTGAAGGTTCGATATTTTGCAAACTTGATAGGAAAAGTGAAGAAAATTGCTTGTACGTATTGCCTACACTGTAAAAAATTATTTTGAGAATTTACAATGATTCGTTGTGCAGCAAAAAAATACAAGGACTTCACTATGAAAATACTTACGAAACTGATTTTTAACCACGAATTTGTTATAGAAATGCATTTTTAAAGTATTTTTACAGTAAAGTCCTTAGAATTTTTCGCTGCAATTGTAAATTTACAAAAAAAATTACATCGTAGTTGGCATGTGTGGTGGGAAAACTTGACCCGGGTTTGTTGTAACCCAGGGGCTTTCGTTTGCCTAACCAGGGTTGGTAGTCTGAGTAGAGGAGGCTATAATTAGCACGTGTTTAAGTGGGAGTCAAGGTTCGATTACGAGTGTCATTTTAACCAGGTCACCGTGCCAACATATCAGAACTAACTTGGGACAAATATATAACTTGAATTGGCTACTAATGTATAACCTAGATTAATAATAGATATGACTCAGGTTATTATACCGCATGTTAAGATGGTTATGGAACGCTAGCAATGTTACTTTAACCCGGGCTACCGTGCCAACGTAACGCACTTTAAAACCTTAACAGTTTCCTGTTACGGAACTAGACCTAGTGGTCTAACTTGAGTTACTAATCTGACACAAGTTAGATAACCAGGGTTTGCGATATAAGGTACGGTTGAATTAGATAATCCATTGTAACGGGGTTTAGCACATAAGTTTTACTCAAGTTGGAGGTCAATGTAACCATGGTTCGTAGCCTGTGTAGACTTAGGTTTATGACCACGTTGCAACGGGGTCTAGGTGAAAGAGCTACTTTAACTTGCGTTAGAGTGCAAAAGTGGTCCATTGTAACTTCCTTTGAAGTTCTTCAAAAATTGGTCACTCATAACATTTTTTATTAGAATCTTAATAACATTTTTTTAATTAAAAATAACATTTTTATTAGTATCTTAATTTTTTTTTTATTTTATCAGTGTTATTAAGGCCCCGGTATACACAAACCCCTTATGGGCGAATAACATGGGAAGATTTCAGACACCATAATTTGAAAACGGTCAAAATTTCAAAGATATTGTTTCGATAGTAAAGTTGCTATTAGTGATGACTAGTACACAACATCGAGTTTTTATTAAAAAAGGAGTTTGATAAATTTGTAAACTTTGACTGAATGTGTGCTACTTTCTTATTACACTGAAAAATGGAAATCGGGCAATGTAGTGCACTAGCTCTGATTTTTTAAAGTTTTATGATAAAGAGAAAAAAGAGATCTGTTTGGTAGTTTTTGTGATATTGTGTATGAAATTTCAAGGTTTTGTTTGATATTATGCTTTACCGCTATCCAGAGTTTCTGTTTGACTTCGTTTTGCTTCTGTTATAAGTCACTTGAGCAGACCTACCTTCTAAGAATAAAAGCGTGTCCCTATCTTTTATTTCTAAAAATTTCGGAAGTTGTGTATACTGGGGCCCTAAAGAATTATCTTACTTAACCGCAAACTGAGCGGGGCTAAGGCATCATTAGTCTGTCGTTTTGACCCGGGTTAACGTATTAAAAATCACTATTTAGCTCTAATCCGAACTTTGCTTGTTCAACCAGGATTATTGCCCTGCAATATTAGGTTACTTAACTAGTCTTTGCAAGGGAGTTACGTTACCAGTGTCACCTGAATCCATCGTAGCATGCCAAATGACCTAGGTTAACTCTTAACTCGAGTTCCCAATTAGGAAATTTAGGGTTGTTACTGTGACGTCGCCTAACAGGCGTGGTTGTCGTGCTAAAGCAGCATTGTCTATGCTGTTTAAACCTAGTCTATTTTGTCAGTCTTGTAGGGTAAATACTTAACGAAGTTTCCACTAATCTAACTTGGGTTAATTGTGGGGTTAACAATCAGGGGTAAGAACGCACGGTATGCGTTAAACCGTGTTGTCGTGCTGAAATGAACCGATTTAGCATTAACGCCGATTTCGACTAACCTGATCTACCATTGAAGGTAAATATCTGGATAGCACACCTAAGCATACTAATACCGTACTAATAATAAATAAACGTAATAAAAATGGTTTGATTAGTATGACTAGAGGATTTGTAAACATATAGTTAGATTACGCTAAGTCGCAAGTTAACCCGTGTTAACACACCGAAATAACCCAGGTTTACCCAAACCCGCATTCACACCATATTTTATCAACTACTGTGGTGAAAAGTCAGGTTACCTAAGTCCAATTTCTTTTAAGATTAAAGGTGTCAATTATCACCCAAGTTCACCCATGTTAAAAGGGCGTGAACAACTCCCGGCACTCAGTGCTCTTAAATGCAAAATTCTCGTTTTTTAATGATAAATCTGGAAGTAGAGAACGGAACGAAAAACGAAGACAGTTCGTGACAATGGTGGGAAAGTTGAAGACCGTAATTATTGGGTCAAGAAGGACGTTCGGAATGGAAAATGGACAAAAAGTTTCTATCGCTGACATTTGTGTAAGTTTGGGATAGAAAATGAACGCCGATTCTACGTTCAACAGTGTAATGTAACTTCTCCGGCGGAAGAGTTTACACAGAAGATCCAATAATAGAAAGGTCGTCTAGCACACTCGGGCTGTAGAAACTTGTCTTGAATAGCAAGTAAAACTTACTCTAGCGGTAATTGAAGTTCTGTATAATGGGAGTTTGACGTGAACGTCTCGACGGTTAAACTTGAAACAACTGGCATCATTGCTCCACTTGATAACCAGCTTGCGTAGAACTGAGTTTTAAAAAAATGAGAAAATGGCAACTGAGTGTCTCCAATCAAACACGAACAGACGCAGTGGCCATGACAAGCCACGTGGTCGATTGTCGCTGGACGCGTTCATTTTTTGTGCTGCAAAGGTCAAGAAGATTACACTGGAGTGTATTCCAAGAAAAGTTTGACAAGTGTACTCCAAGAATGTGTCACAAGAAAACAGAAGTTAGGGTACAAAGTTTCTGAATAGGACTTAATTTTTTACAAGTAGAATGTCAACAATGAAAACTTGCAAACCTTACGACCGCCATCTGTTGAAACATTTGACAATGGAGTCTTCCAAGCCGTGTTCTGTATAAAAGTTTCGACAGTGATTTTTAAAGCGAATTTCTTATAACTTTGTATTCAAATTTTGTAGAAAATATTCCAGGGACACAATATGTAAGCACTTGTATAATGCAAGCAACACACTTGAGACAAAAAAGTTCAGCAAGTAAACAATGAATTCGTATGATTGACTTCAGTGGAGCCAGGATTATTAAAGAAGTTTGAGAGAAAGTGTACAGGGTACGAGAATTTCTACACAAACGTTCCCAAGCAACGAAGTTTCTAAGCAACTAAGACAAAAACTCCATAATAGGATCCTACGATTCTAAGATTTTATGGAAGAAAACTACACAGAAGCATTTAAAAAAATACCAGAATTCTGCTCAAGTATCGGAAAATAAAAAAAATCCAAAAAATCTTTGTGGCAAAGAAGTTCAACCCTGAACATATTAGCTAATTTTGCAGTTGTCTCGATGTTGTAATTTCCAATTCCCAAGCCGGCAATTGGAACTTCAGAGTTTCCAAACTTTTCTCGAAAAAACATATCAGTCTCCTGTCCGTTCTTTCTCCGCTATGCTTTGACCGGCCTAATTAACCAACTCACGACTTTCTGAAGTTATATGATCACCTTTTGACGTCAGTTCTTCGACGTCGATATACTGGCACGGACATACTCTCTTTTGCATATCTTTTGAAAGGACTTGATAGCCCTGCTCGATAATATGCATAAAACCGAAAGTACCATCAGCATAAAATGTATGTATTTTCCTTAAAACTCGCTTCTCCTTTTTTCTCTCTCTCTCTCTCTCTGTGCCATTTTCCTCAAAAAGTTTCCTTTTCCCATAAATTCCCTTCTTGACTGTATTCAAAACGTGCTCTATCGCCCCACAAAGCCACGTGGTAACGCTGCACTGGTCCGGCCCGGAGTTCATAGAACGCCCTCTCGTTTTTTTTGCACGGGAACCCAACCACTTATGTCTGTGATTTATACCACGCGGACTAGCAGAGTACATAAATCCTCTGTAGATGGCAAGCAACGAATTGGGAACCCCAAGTGAGGATTTCAACTAAGGGCCCACCAGAGGAAGAAGGAATGGAGCGATTCATGGCATTGTGAACAAAACTTGCTAATTAAGATGAGTTCATTAACAAAAACAAACAGTGCGAGACGGAGAGAAGTCGCCTTCTAAGAGAAAGAGACACAGACAGACACACAAACCCGAGAGAGAACGAAAACGAGGAACACATCCTGAGAGACGAGCCAAAGTCTCCTGTAGCGCGTTAACGTCTCCCAGACTAGTTTACTAAAGCTTTCCCCCGCTTAATTCAACCCCTTCCCGGTACCCTGTTTCCTCTGAGGGAAACAATGATCGTCTGATAGAAATCCCCGAAATAGAATTTCAGTCGCTTTTAAAATCTCGTCGCTGTGGATTGGTTGGTTGCACTAGAAAACCGTTGGACTTGAAGAAGACGCCGAGCGCGACAATCACCGCCCGCGGCACGCCGTTGGAAAAAAAAGTCAGTGCCCAACATGGCGGGAAAACCGTCGTGCCGCGTGGCTTGGCGTGGGGTGGGAACAGAAAAACAGCTCCATGGCCGGATGCGGACCTTGTTTTGCTAGAAGAAAAGCAAATACAGCTAGTTTGAGCTGTTGTTGTTGTTTTTTTCGCTAAGGGCAACCAGAATACAACCCATAGTGTTTTCTTAAGTGCTTTTTTGTTGAAACTAGCCGCCATTAAATTGACATGCTTGCTTTTGCGTCCGGTTGAACGGCTAAACGGAATGGGGGTGGTCAGGAGGGTGTGGGGTTCGGGGTGGTAGCAAGCTGTTAATGGGAGACGGATATAAACCGCCAATTCCACGAGACACAACAATAGGTCTTGCAAAGGGTACCAACGAACCCCTTTTAACAATGAATCAGTGGAGGGGGTCATGTTAATGGAAATGCCACATAAAACCTGCCCAACGTCAGTTTCTTAACTGACCTCCCCCCCCTATACATCCCCAGAGAGAGAGAATGTTCTGTTGCAGTGCTTTTAACCTTTTGTGAAAGGGTTCAAAGAAAAGGGTAAGAACTTTGAGATTATTGTATGCGGTTTGTTGAAGGCATCCAAAATGGAAGGCCGGTGATGGAAAAGCGTTTCGTGCAAGTGGGACGTTTGATGGAGGGAAGTAAGCGGTGTTGTACGACAGTCGCATTGGGAATAGAATGCGTGATTTAGCAGCTGAACGAGGTTAATGGTGCGAGTGCCCAGGGTTATTACAGTAATTAGAAGGCTGAGAAGTTTCCAGAGTGTTAGATTGTGAGTTTTGATTACGCTCTTCAAAAGTCTAGCTAGTTAGGGCAGGTTATAAAAAATGCCCCAATGTGTTATGACGCTGGGAGAATACAAAGGGTATTGAAAGTTTCCGCGATGTGAAGAATGAGTTATTCAGTTGAAGGAATTATATATATTTTTATTCTAGTAAGATTTCAAGCGGGAAAATTGATAGGACTTTTTAATGAATTTTAATGCGAGTGGTCTTGAAATTTTGTAGATTTTCTAGGGGAATTTTCTTTAAATTTCACTAAGAAATTCTACTGGAAATAGTTGTGATTTTAAGTACATGCCTTTTACACTGTAATATATTTAAGTTATTCCGTTGAATTCTTAAAAGAATAGTTTTGTTAATTTGAGATGATTCTTTTTTTAATTTCTTACTCCAAAGATGTTTGTGAATCCTGTAAATTTTGGCACGAAGTCTTTTTTTTAATGCCAGTTTAGGCCGAGACCTGTTACCGGGTCGTGTGTTTCTTATCGACATGGTTTTACGTGTGATTCCGTAATAGAGTTCGATACGGGATGAAAATTCGACGTTGGTAAGTTTCACTTATTGCCTCAAGCGACCATGAAAGGATTTCCGGGTATAATCTGGGATAATATAGGACCAAGAAATTCATACCTTGGCGTCGTGGAAGCATTGAACTTTGCGAATCACATAAGGAATTTCGATTATCTACTGGAGTCACAGTTTGCCTGACAACGTTATGAAAGTTTTATTATTAAAGCTTCCAATTTCGCGGTTTTCATTTGGGCTCCATTTACTTTTCATACCATGGATTGGATAAGGATAAGAGATAACTTGCGTTGCATTGAGTTTGGTTGAAATGTGACTTAATTGAAACTGAAACTCGTGCAGTTGAGTGAAGGTGTATTTGATGGCTGAAGGAGTCAGGTGAAACAAAGTTCTCTGTTGTAGGCAGAAACTTGGGACTTTTGGTGTTAACACATGAGATTGCAAATCAATAGTCGTGTTCAGATTAGGGGAATATTTGCACTGGTGCAAATCGTGTAGATTTACTGCGAAAAACTGTATAAACCCATTTTGTTATAAAAAATTGGGGAAATTTTATTATACATATTTGTGCAAAATGTTACGTTCAATTTTCTCGTGAATTTTGTCAGTCTCTTATGAAGTTTACAGGAATATTTTTTTCGTCTTGCGATTTTTATTGCGATTTAGTAATGTTGTAAATATTTTTAAGTTTCATTATTTTTGAAATTCTATTCATGTTTTTATGAAATTTACTTGGAATAGTCTTGGTGGAATTGTCTAAGAAAATTTTGCAGGAAAATTTTGCCGAGTTTTACGACATATCTCCTTTGGGATCTTTCAGAATTTTCATACGAGTCCAGAATTTTCTTACAGTTAAATATTTTAGGTAAGTTGATTAATCAAAGCTAACTGAACGAAGATTTTTGCTCAATTTTAGAAGATTTTTTCCCAATTATTCTGTTCTTTAAATTGAGAAAAATAAAAAAGAATCTTTCAAAGTTACTTGAAGCTTGTAAATCCCCTTTAGTACGGTTAAACGAATCGTCTGTTAGTCAGATGGTCTATCACTCAAGTGATCTTCCGAAATCTAGACGAGTATTATGTGTTAACAAGTTTAAATCCTTCTCAAGTGAATTTCGTAAGTTCGTTAACAAAAAGCTGAAGATTTGTCTTCGTGCTAGAACTCGTCAGAGACCCTTCTCGAAATGTTCGTTGAAATTCATCCAACCGTTTTCCTTCCCTATTCATGCACTTTAAAAGCTCAGAATATATCGTACATATATTTTTTAAGCGAGAAATCGAAAGGCTTGAAGGGAGTGTTACTAGAACTGCGTGATTTGACTGAAAATTTCTTGTCAGTTTACAATCCAAAGTCATGGTACCGTTTTTCATCTGTTTTTGTTCCTAAAGTACTGTACTGCACACTGTTACCTAGCGGAAAGCTTTTAGTAAAGCATGTCACACCAAAAAAGTTGAAAGCAATTAACTTACTTGCCACCTCTAGCTTGAAACATCGAAAAACTGCCAGAAACAATTTCTTATCGATTTCTTGGCAAATCCTCAGTTTTCCATAATTTGTCTCTTGTAAGGAGGAAAACAGAATAATAATCCAAACTTGGGCTTGAATTTGGTATAACTTAGCTCATTATTCGATTAGGCAAATTAGAAGCCGCATTCTGTTGGCTTACTCGTCTATATTTTTTTACAGGGTGTATCTGGCACGTTGAGGTTGTATATTCCATTCACACTGCAAAGAAGAAAAAGTTAAAGAGTCAGTTGTAATTCAGAGTTGAATTAGGCAAAGTGTCAGAAACTGGGAGCTTCTGTTGTCTGTGTTTCTGAGGCGTGTCTTGTTTGTTTATTTTTTCGGGATTTCTCACTCTCGAAAAGTTTTGCATTCGTAAGGAACGTATTCCAAAGGTACTCATTACCATGTGCCGGAACATAGATCATTCTTTACAGAGAGACTATGTTGAATTTTTTCGGAGGAATATAAATTATCCCAATCCTTCCTGCGGACTTCCCTTTGGGAGTGACAGCCAGGGAAAAATTCGTAAAGGAATTAAAAAAAGGAACAGCGGAAAAAATCGTAGCGATGGAAGGAAAGAGATAACGAAGCCAACAGCTTTCTTTATCTAATGTGTGATCTTAGAAAAGAAAGTACGGTCGTAAAAAAGCTGCGGTGCTTCCTGGGTTAGCAAAAGTCATATCTGGGAAATATCTTCTTCACTCGTTTCAAAAGCGGAAAGGTGACTCGAAGGTCCTTTTCACATGTTGGTAGTGAAGGGAACCCAACCTGTATCGATTCGAGGATCTCTCGCTAACGCTGCTGCGCGTCCGACATCCTGCGTAGACATGATACGCTGAATTCGAATTAAAAAAGTTACAGGTGACTTTACTGTTAATTTTGGAGTGAGTTTTTAGCGTTTTCTTCTTCCGGTATGTGCGCAGACAAAACAAAAAGTCTAGAATGCCCAAAGAAGAGCAACTTGCCAGTCAGGTTCTGTCATCCATTTTTCTTCTATCTCTCGAAAAGACGTTGGGTTCGTCTTGGCCCCCAAAGAGCCGTAAAACTTCACTCAAGGAAAGGACATTCAACGCGACGCCCCTAAACTCGATTTGGGAGGTGGGTTGGGGAAGAGATCGAGGTATAAATGTTTACGTTCCTGCTTGCGTTGGAAACGTTTTTTACTCGTTTTGGAGAAAAGCACCCCTTTTCAACACTGTTTGGTTCTTAAAAGCTAAGTGGATCGAAAAACAAGTGTCACAACCGTGACGCCCGTGAAATTCCCGTTCTTTTGAATATAAACATGACGTTACTAGGACGTGAACAACAATTTGCGAATCTCGCGCTCCCCTCACCCTAAAAGCCCCACGGCACCTGGCAGGGTGAGATTCCCACCTCGCGTCCCTCGCGGCGCGGTAGCCGACGGCGTTTAGGGACGGGAGGGGTCGGGGAGGGGATTTATTTGGCCTGCGGCACGCGCGCTGAACCAGCTAAATTTTCCAAATTCAATTCCAAGGCAACCTATACTCCGAAACCTATGGTCCAGCTAGTCAAAAAGCTCAGAATTCCAAGCTCTTTTCAATGGACTAGACAATTTCCCAAGACTTCGCTCTCCATGCATTCCTTATGAGCCAGAAGCAGGAATCCCTTAGTCCGAGGCACTGGACTTTTCTTTCAAAAGCCGGAACGGGAGCTAAGCTTCACTTCATGGATAAAGGATGTAAATGGCCATAAATGTTCGATTGCTATGATAAAGCTGAATGTCAAACCCGACTTGGCCTTTTAAGTTTCATCACGGGAAAAGGAAAGTAGAGTACGTGGGGAGTCTGCGGAAAAAAAGAAAGTCCCCGATGCTTACCCCTCTTGGGATCCAACGTTATCTCCTACTAAGATCAAACTGGGTCGTCGCTTTGTTAACGGGAGGAAGCAAATTTTGAGATTGAGTACGGCCATAAAGTATATCGAGTGAGTTGGTTGGTTGTAGCGACACAGGTGGTGAAGTAAGATCGAGATTTCCAAGTGCAATGTGTTTTTGTTGTGCACGTTTTACGACACACCCGAATTTCTTTAGAGGGACGGGAGGGAGAGGGGTGGGGTAGGGACAGGGTGAGAAAACACGCCTCAAGGGGTTGAAGATGGGGCTCATGTTCGCTGCAGCACGTCTTTTGCTCGCCCTGTTTATGTTTTCTTGTAGTGTGTGGGTCCGTTCGCTGCTGTCGGGAGCTATCGACCGTTGTAGGAGTACTAGTCCGTATTAAAGGCTCCCGCCTTTTCTCTCTTCTGTCTTCTCTCTCGCGCTCGTTGTCTCTCTTTCTCCTCCCTTCTCGTCTTTGCCCTTTAAATTACGACCCGAAAGGCTCCCTGCTTTACGAAGAAGACTGGCCGAGAGAACGTTGGACGCAGCGACGAATGAACCTTTAAGATGCATGAAATTGGACACAAACGCATAGTCTTATTCACGCTTAATGCTTTCCCCAGCCTGTTTGCGCTAATAAACTCGCGTATAAAAACTTCTCATCCCAACAACAGGTTACATTGATATTCCAAAAATTTATAGCCCAGAATATGGCCCATAAAAATAAGTAAACTCGTAATAAAAACTAAGCAACGTTGTAGTACAACAGAAGCAAAATTATATTAAAATGAAGCCAATTGTAATAAAAATGAACCAAAACTACATACAAGATGAAGCATACTTATATAAAAATGAATAAAAAGTAACTACAAATTCGAATTTAATAAAAAATAAAATAAAATTACGCAGAAATAAAAGTAAAAACGAAAGTACAAACTGGATAAAAGTAATGTCTTGCAGTGAATTTGCTCCTGTTCAAGTGTAACTGCTCGAACTGCATAAAAACAGCGCATTCTATAAAAAAGTGGTGCCATTTTTTATATATATATTTTTATTATTATTTTTTTATTTCGCAACCAGCGTGAGCATTTGCTCATTGCTGGCTTATCATTGAATTGGTACATTCATGTCATTGACGTTGGACAGTTAACAGCCTATGGGATAGTTTATTCTAGGAAGTTCGTACTACAATTTTTAAACATGCGTCCCCGTTCACTGGTAGAATTCTCGGCAGGCAGGCCCGCCTCTTTAAGGGTATTCTAATATTGCTTATCTTAACGAGCGCCGGGAGTTTTGGAAATGTTTTCTAAAGTCGAGTTTTGGAATGATACGCTGCTTTAAAAATCCCTGAAAGGGCTTAGAGGGATTTTTTTCTCTCCAATGGAGGGGAAAAAGGGATTTTAAACTAGAGCCTCGCAGACGTGGGGTAGTGTTGAGTTCGTTACAGTGTCGAATCACTCTTCTTAAGCATGACGTGAAGACGCTTTTAATTACTTTTGATTAAGTCCGAAATGAGGAGAAAAAGCAAGTTTTAAATCCGTCAAACTTTCTTAAGATAGACGATATTTTGGTGCTTGCTGTGGTCGTTTCTATGCAAAACATGATACTGTCAAGATCCGAGTTGGAAGAGAAAAATACGGAAGACGAAGTGGGGCCAAAAAGGGAAAATTTGCAGAGGAAAGCAAGAGAAACGTTCATAATGCTTCTTAAGTCATAATTCAGTTCCTAGTTAAGTATTAATTACCTCTTCTTGCACGTGCAAGGTTAATGCAATTTTCATAAGAGGATTTGGAGCAGATTGTTGATTTATGAAGCAAGAGATGGGAGGAGTGAAACGTCTTTCGACTTAGCGCTGGTGCGTTGTATAGAGAGAGAGCGCGCTCAAAAACGTTTCAACGCACGGTGGATCCAGAATCGACTTACGATGAAGCTCACCGGAAGGCGGAATTCACCTCTTAAGTCGAGTACAGGGAGCTTCAGGCTGAAGAAGTACTGCTGCATACAGAAGAAGCGCAGAGATATGGCAGAGCTACAAAAGTGAGGCCAAATGTAGCAAAAACGAGCAGAAGTCGAAGGAGTACAGAAATACGAAATCAGTGCAAAATATAGCAGAAATAGGACAGAAAGGAAAAAAGTGGGGAAAATGCGAAATAGTACGAAATTGAAAAGTGAGACGTCATGAGTCGAAGCAATGCAGAAACTTGGCTGGAATAGAAGAAATGTATTGCTAGAAACACGACAGGAATACGACAGGACTAGAGAAGGCGAGAAAGTACAGAAACGCAGAAATACAGCAATGCTATAGAAATGCAGAAACATAGTTGAAAATAGAGATACAGCCGACATACCGAAAATACAGAAGGAATGAAGAAATGCGAAAAAGTACCAAGCTTAGCAGAAATACGTGTGAAATTGAAAATGCAGAAATACAACAAGAAAAGAGAAGTTTCGCAATTGAAAAGCAGAAAACAGAGACTTGCAGAAATACAGAATTGCGATGGAAAAGCAGAAAACAGACGTACCGAAATACAGAAGTCGTGCAGAAATACGGGGGGAAAAATTCAAAAGAAAGCAGAAAGAACAAAGGCAGCAGAATTGGGAAAGAAATGTAGAAGTGCAGCACAAACAGAGAAGATATGTAGAAATGCAGCAGACACAAGAGGAATGTAGTAGAAAGAGAAGAAATAGGTAAGTAATAATTTATAGCATGAGATGGGCAAAATTTAAACCGACGTTAATAATTTTTCTGAAGTTCCTTTTCTTACTTGAATTCAGTTTAGATTAACTTGGCCTATTGGGCAAACTAATATTTCGGTGTGGAATTATAGTTTTCGTTCTAGACGTTGATGTCGACAATTTGAAAGCAATTGAAGAGGATTGATATTTATTTAAATACAATAATTTACGTCAGAAATACTCGGCTTGTAAAAATATATGATTTGTGACATTATGCAACTTTGGGGAGAAACGTGCATCAAAATGGAACAGAATTCCTCCTTATGTCACATGTGTTCACATGTCATCGTCCTGTGGAACTATCTCTTAATAATTAGAGATGATTTTTTTCACATTTTTGGGGTTTTAATTGAGTTTGAATGTTTGAATTGGAAAATTACAAATAAAATAATTTTTCGTTGCATTTTTAAAATATAGTCCTCATACGGAAGTTAATTTGTGATTGAAAGATTATGTCTGGTTTGTAAAATTGAAAGTTTCACATTGATTTAAACTAGCTAGACTTCAAAATTTCAGACGGCTATATCTCATTTTCGGATTGATTTGACTTGAGTTGAAATTCTTAGTTTGAATTTTTTTACATCAACCTGAATTAACTTTGATTCACGTAGATACACATAGTTTAATACATTATAGTTTCATTGATACCTTGATCTAAGTAAAATATTTTGTAAATTTTGATCAAACTAAAATTCTGTTCAATTTCCAAAATCCGCTTTTTGCTTGTTAGATGTCTTTTCTTGGGAGAGGGGGGGTTGGGGTGGAAGAAATAAGCATCGCAGAAAGTTTCGCACACCGAAGTCATGCAGGATGTTGCTTTAATCTTCGTATTCAATAAAGGACTGGTATTTCTCATACTTCGCCCGTCTTTGATTCCCGTGCTCCAGCTTCCCTCAGTGCTCAAAATTAATCACAAAATGAACGCTGTGCTACTACAATGCAGTAAATGTAATACCTGCACTCAATAACACCCGTAATAAAAAACAACATTGTTGTTGCATCTTCTTTCAAACACAACAAATCGTGACGACCCCCCCCCCAACTTCCACCAAGTTCCTTCATTGTTGAAATCATAGCAATATTTCGAAATCATATATATTTGTGGAGCTGTGATAGTTAAAAGAATTGTTAGCGAGTTCGCTTTTAACCACACCCCTCCACATCATTAGAGAACGTCTTTGTGAGGTGTTGCACACAACGGGCTCCAATCTCCAAGAGCGAGTCCAAAAGGGGGAAAACTTTCCAGTCCAGTTTTGCCAAAAGCTTTTTGACTCCTGAAAAGGGAACTTGACAAAGTTGTCAAGTGCTTTGTAATTTAGAAAGAAAAAAGTTGCTGGTACGTTCTTGGGAGTTTTGGGAAACCCCGAAACGTTACGATTCAATGTTACAAGAAATTTGTATTAGTTCCTGAAAGTAAATCGACAAAGAGAGAGAGAGAAAAAAAATCTCGTCTGTGGAGAGACATTTTGGCGTTATAGAAGCTTTTCCATAATTTGAGGGGGTTTCTCTCTGAGTGTGTGTGTTTCTGAAAGATTTTCTCTTTATGTTAGTTTTGGCAGGGTGCAGAATTGGATTTTCTGCTTCGGAGAGGGTGTTTTGATGTAAGATTTTTTTCCAGCTTTTTTTCGTAAGACATTATGTACGGAAAGACAGGCAAGGAGAAGAAACCGAAACAACAATTTATGTCTTAATTTGTGACAAGACAAAACATTTTTATCTGACTGGAATTAACTAGAACGGATCGTTTGGATCAAAGAGTCTCAGGGTTGAGCTCTTAGTTAGGCACGAGGGTTCACGTTTGTTAAATAGAAGAGGGCGTGGAGAAAAAATCGGGGTTGTTAGCCAAAACTACTCGAGGATTTTAACTCTTGCAATAAAGAAAAAGGTAAAGGGGAAGCGAAGGGGGGAAAAAAAGAAGGGAGCTAGGGTGAGTTTTAAAGTACGCAGCTCGCTTTTCGAATGTGTGAGGGTCCGAAATCGATGTAAGGGGATTGTTATACTTTGTGTCAGCCATCTTCCACCTTTTTTCCAGCTCGGTTTCTTCGTATGGGATCAAGAGAAGGGGATTTGACTCCACCTTTTCCCATGGAGGAAAAATCATAAAAAATGAAAAATCTTTCCGGGCCGAAAAGTATTCAGTGGGGGCTAAATCGACGAGGATGTAAGCCTAGAGGATTTCTTGTCTACAAATTGTGTCATTTTTTATAAGTCGTAGATGGCAGCTTAATACACAACCATTTATTATCGTTTCCCCTAGCGGTTAAGCTACGCGTTTTAACTATTCAATCGCACAAACTAAGCTATCACATGCCAAGGAAAGGTATAGTTGCTGTAAAGAAGAAGAAAACGTGTCCAAAAGGAAAAAAAGAGATCATTATGGGCTTCTGAATTATGAAAGGTCCGTTTTTGGGATGAAACCCACCAGGTTTTGGCTTATAGAAAAATATAAATTGTATGTAACGTGAGATATTGACTTTGTAATCTACATCTGCAAAATTATAAGGGTTTCGTGGTTGAAACCGTTGAGTGGAACGAACCAGAAGCTTTGATTTGGGTTCCGAGAAGGGGCGTGGCTTTGGGTGGGCGCCTGTTGTTAACCTCTATTTCCTATGGAAAACGGATTTCCTGATCTTTTTTTTACAAAGCTGATTAAAGCCCTGTAATTTCTTCATAACGTCAATTGTAGGAGAAGACCTCTTATCCAAACTCGCTGTAACCGCCCGCTGCTGTAAACAGTAACAATTTCGATGCAAATGTACCCGTGGACCTGTATCCTAGGAATTCTAATTCTAAGAAAAATTACACTGAATAATTCTCAGAGAAAATTACTAATAATAAAATTAAGTAACTCGTTGCTAAATACGTTCATTAAATATTGTACATTCAAAATATATATGTAGTTGAATTCCGTTTCTTTTGTATTAGTAATGGGTTTAGAAATTCCTGTCATTAATTCAAATTTCTAACAAAATTTTGAAGTCATCTTCATAGTTGAATCGATTTCAATCGCTTGAAAGTTTTTAAGCAAGAAAGTTCGAATAATGAGAGGTTTCCAAGCCAAATCTATTCACTTCAATTGATTTTTGAATTTCATGACTTTAATTACCATGTATCTAGGTTTAATTTACTTAATAGAATACAGTACAAGTCTACTGTAACCATATTAAAATTAAAAATATAATTGTACAACAAATGTTATTTTTTCCGAAGTTCTGAATTTCGAACGTTTCTCCAAGTTAGGTTCTTCGGTTCTACAGTCAAACCTTATCGCGGGTCTCGTATTCGCCGATTCGGTGTTCGCGAGATAATTAATTTTTTTTTTACCCGATCGCTTTATTCGCGTCCGAAAAATTGGTCGCTGGGGTCACTGCAGGCTAAGTCCGCGAAATCTCGAATACTATCCTTGTTTTCCTCAAATGACCGTAATTCGTACGAACATCGCTCAAAAGTCTCATGTGATTCGTTTGTATTCCCAAACTCTTTTTCTTCTGATTCTTCTCTATTGTTTTCCCTCATAGACAGAAGCCAATATAGGTTCATTATAAAGAGGAAAAAGGAA
Organism: Triops cancriformis; assembly: GCA_020615345.1. Lineage (NCBI taxonomy): Eukaryota > Metazoa > Arthropoda > Branchiopoda > Notostraca > Triopsidae > Triops > Triops cancriformis. The sequence continues at coordinate 76,788 of JAHZNP010000315.1, forward strand.
GGAATGATAACTCGCGGTAGGAAAAGTGTTTTGGCACTTAAGGTGAATTTAGAAATACGTCATTGCTTACGTCTTGGTAATCCCCT